>DVQP01002394.1:0-12695 GCA_018231745.1 Danaus eresimus
GAAATATTTTAGTTTCATTTAAATGTCTCGCGAAAATCTAAGATCTCATTACATATTTATCATCTTATAAAAACTGTTGTTTGTTTCGCTACAATATTTATTTATTTTATTTTAAATTTAGTTCGGTTACGTATTTGCAACTTCATTTGAAATGAGTTAATGCGATCGTTGCAAATGTTATTCAGCGTATAGTTACGGTTTACTTAATTTGAATCAAAAGCAAACGTTTGTGAATAACGTCATTATAAATACAATATGAAAGACAGAACCAAAAGTCATCACTTCCTCGATAACACAACTTATAAAACTAAAAGGTTTGCTTGGAAAAAATGACAACTTCGACATGAATCCCACATGGCCGACCGAACAGGATGGCTTAGAACTGCTCACTCTTATATGACAAATATCAAATGGAAAAGGTTGCTGGGACTGACGGACGGGGCTGTGAAGCGATGTGTTGAAAGTTAATGTGAAACACAATTTGTAAGATTTAAAACTTACCAAAGTCATTCGTTTAGAGACAAATAAAGTGACCTTCAAGATTTTCACATGATTTAAATAACTTCGTGGATTAAATTTATTTGTTTTATTACGAAAGAGCAAAATATTTTTCTTTCTATAACTCTTTAACATCAGCAGATCTTTGTTTCTCTTTAAGTAAATAAGTGTGACCAAGAAGTACATCTGAATTGTATGACAACAAGGGTTCGTTGGAGGAGCTGGTGCCGGCGCCGGCGGGGCCTGCCGCCACACCGGTGAGCGCGGCCTTACCAGCGCCCGCACGGACCTCGCTGGCCACGCTCGAACCCGCACAGCACCATGAGGTACTGCCACTGCTAGGCTTTTTTTAAATCTGAATACAGTGACATTGACCGTCGGTGCTTATAGTGAGCCATCTGATTAGCAGCTGCGGCTTCAGTACTTAACGGGAAACATATAAAAGGAGTTAATTTAAACATTAAATATCTAAGGAGTTGTAAAAATATAGTATATATTATTAGGTAAATGAAACTAAAAGACTTGCAGGGGCCAGGGGGCTAGAGGCTTCGCGATTGGATGCAATCATAAGTAATTTATCTGAGATTCATCCAACCAGAATATAATCTATCTAGAAATCTAGTGAGACAAACTAGAATACTAAACACGACAAATGGTGCAAATATAATGAAGAGTATTGTGATTGTGAACGAAGGAAACAATACCTTTGATGTCCGAACATTAAAGCAAAGATTGAAGCAAGTTGGTGATCGTTCGTCGGACGATTAATGTCTTTGTAGTAGGGTTGATGACGACGCTGCGATGCCTTACTGCTTTACAAGCTCACAAATAACGTAGGCTCTGGACTAAGTGTAAATATCTGAGCAGGCGATGTATTTGGGTCGCGATAATGAAATATTTGGGTGACAAAGAGAGCGCGCGTAAAGAGGTGAAGAAACGTCTATAAGAACTATTTATTAAGGAGATTGAGACATGTAAACCGAGATGCGAACAGGCGGGCCATTGCTATCTGTAGCAGTACAGTACCCGGTGATAGTTTTCATACAGTAGCAAGTTGTAGTTTGAGACACGGTTTCTATACAGAGAGAGTGTTAAATGATATATTTCCCCTTTTTTTTAACTTTAAATCATTCTCCATAAAAGCATATTCACACTTGCCGCGTCACTATAGAAAATAACATGTGGCTTTCATGAACGAGGTATCTAATTATATACTGTGGCCATTGTTGAAGGTCGAGGATCTCACAAATCAGAGTAGGTGCTAGCTCTCTCTGATCGTCTCGTTGAGAGTAAAGGGTCTGAAAAAACTCTTAGTGTCAATATTCTTAAAAATAATTTTTTTTAAAGCGGTATGTCGCTATGCCCAGAAAAATTGTGACGAGAATAGCGAATTTTTCTCATTCGAGTGTTCCCAAGTCAATGTTTCTCTGCAGAGAAGAGATGTAACGAGGTACGGATGGTATCAGGAGCAGTCGCGCGGGTAGCTTTCAGTACATGGAGATGGTTACGCTCCTGGAGTTAATGGACTTCACGGTACACTCACTTTCCGCTTTTCTAGGTGTTATTATTTGTACATTTATATGCCAGTCTCCAATTTATATGGCTCTCGATAAACTATAAAAATTAAAACACATTTATTTTTAATACTTCACATTTTCAGGGGTCGTCACTTATAGACAGACACATACAAATGATGACAGCAAATGAAGTTGCCGACTCGGCAGAATTCGTGCCTCTCATGGCTATCAAGGATGAGCCCGCGTCGGAAGGAGGTAAGTCAATAACAGGTAGTGACCGTAAACCTGCTCAACATTGGAGTGTCAAAAGAACTATTTTTGTAGAACAGCACCACTTTAGTGGTGACGACACAAGCGACTCCAGTGGTCCGGCGCCGGAGCCCGTTCGCGGGAGTCCAAAGACTTGGACCCAGCAAGACATGGACAAAGCGTTAGAGGCCCTCCGAAAACATAACATGAGCCTCACTAAGGTTTGAAGCCAACTTTACATAGGATTTTTTTGTACATTTTTATATATTTATAGGATTATTTTTACTGTTCTACAATTTGCACCTCTGGTCAGGCGTCCGCGACCTACGGGATTCCGTCCACCACCTTATGGCAACGAGCTCACCGCCTCGGCATCGACACCCCCAAGAAAGAAGGCAGCTCGAAGTCTTGGAGCGAAGCGGACCTGCGGGGGGCCTTACATGCGTTACGCGCCGGCGCCATCTCCGCTAACAAGGCCAGCAAAGCTTACGGTGACTTCATACTTTGACGCTTCTCTATACAACACCACACAAGTGAGACGTCACATCACCCGCCTTGGTCCCCCAGGTATCCCCAGCAGCACGTTGTATAAGATCGCTCGTCGCGAGGGTATCCGGCTGGCCGCTCCGTTCAACGCGGCGCCCACAGCCTGGCGGAGGGACGACCTGGCGCGGGCCCTGGCCGCCATCAGGGCCGGCGCCGCCTCCGTGCAGAGAGCCGCCGCCACCTACGGCATACCCACCGGTAGGCCGACGCCCCGAACGGAGACTGTGAGAAGGAGCAGCTTCGAAATATTTCAAGTTCATCAAAGTTTCTCGACCGTTTCCAGGCACTCTGTACGGGCGGTGTAAGAGAGAAGGAATCGAGCTGTCTCGCTCCAACCCGACGCCGTGGTCGGAGGACGCCATGGGCGAGGCGCTGGAAGCTGTCCGGTTGGTGCTACTCTGGTCACCACGCACATGGAGACGTGTAATGTCGATGACACATTAAAAAACCGTCCAACTATTCCAGGGTGGGTCAGATGTCCATCAACCAGGCGGCCATACACTATAACCTGCCCTACTCCTCCCTGTACGGTCGCTTCAAGCGCTGCAAACATCAGACGCTGCAGGTACACGTATAAATAGTCTTTGAGAAGCGCACGAGCCGGGCGGGTGAGTAACGCTCGTAACACGTTGTCGCCAGAGCCGGCCGCCGCAGGAGCTGCCTCAGTACGACGGCGACTTCCCGCAACAGGGCCTGTGCTGTCAGCGCGCGGACGCACACGCACACACACACGCACACGCACACGCACACACACACAACCTGCACGACATCGACAGCCACACACACATGTACTACTCGCACTGCGACGTCACCAGCTGAGGCCCGCCCGCCACAGACGGTAGCGGAACATGTTCATAGTGTATGTCCGTGTGGCTGTCCGACCGGCGACTGTTACTGTCAATGCGTCGTTGTTGTCATACATTAGAATGCTTCATGTTGTGAGGTAAGTTGGATTCGTTATTGTTTCATGTCCACATTACGTTTTATGAAAGTGTGAACAAATGTGACACGTTTCGTGCCTCGTGCTGGGAAACCCGTGAATACCGATTGTAATTTTCGTGCTGACATACTGTTTGTTTAGGAATTGATACAGCTGGGCTACATCGACTGCTGTATCTGTTAGAGGTCCCGGGGAGTCATTAACCGTGTAAAGTGTTTAAGTCAGATACAAATCGTGAAGGAAAGGCCTAATGGTCTTAATAATTATTGAATAGTCATACAGTTCTATAATTGCTTTAAAACGTGTTATGGCCGTTACCCGACAAACATTTGTTCTCTTTGTATGTAAATAAAAAACACATCAACAGTTTACAGCCAGCGACGACGCATTCGTTTCAATATTATAACTAAGCGCAGGCATCGCTTGGACAAGTTGTATACAGACGAATAATATATTAGGAAGCGGTTAGTTTAATGAATATTTAGACTAATGTAAGTATGTATATACCGTCTGTCCATTATTGGTAAGCAATATACGTAATTTATTGTGATATAAGTCAGTCAGTTGTTTAATAATGTAGTTTGCTTACTGCTCGGGGTCCTGGAATGACAGAGGAAGCGCGAGGCTTCAATAATATGTTGAGACACGTAACGCCATCTAGCTTTTAAACTAGAAAGTTTATTTTGTAAAGGTCTAAACTCATTAACTATAATAAGATAAAAACAGTGAAAAGAATCTTTTGTCATCGTTTCCTTTTTGTATCAAATAGATATTTTGTAAATAGCCTATACAACTTTTAATAAAATTTTACAGACTGAAATTTCTTTGATTTAAATTTTTCTATTTAATAACAACTGCTAAACGTATGTACATTATCATCGCGGGACGCTGAATATTCTCGATATTATATGAAAAAAGTAGTCTAATCATCAATTGTCTTTTATATGTGATGCTCAGAGTGTATGTTAAATCTGCTAAAAATATCAGAGCGACACGTGTCGGAGCGAGTATTCAGATAAATTAATAAATTGAGGAGAGCGTTATGTTGTAAGCCTGGTACAGCCGTGTGACTTCTGGAACGAACACTATCAGGGAACATTTTACATTTGTGACTCCATCGGTCTCGTTAATGTTCAAAATCTAATCGGTCTTCAGGGCCAAAGTACGAAAGACGTGCTGATCTATTACATGCTTTATAAAAAATTCAAAGCGAATTTGTTTCACTTTTAGCCGGATGCCACGTGGTGAAAAATAAGTGATCTCCAATTTGCAAAACATTCAGAAGGGGCCCGTAATGAACATTGTTGCTAATGATTGTGTCTGATTTTCTCCTCTATAGGAAAAAATATCAAACTAACATTTTGTAGGGCAGGAAGGCAGGGTACTGGAACTCGTGTCCTCGAGACCGGTGACCAGCCTCACCAACAAATGAGAGCAGTGACTCTCAATTAGCTTTATATAGCTGTTATGGAGAGACGGTTCTCCAGAAGAAGACAGACATGTTCCAAGATTATCCTACGAATAAAAGTAAAGCAAGTAGCTTTAGTCCGATTGTCCTGCGTTGCAATTTACCACTTTCAGATATCAAATATTTAGTAGCTTGTTTTATAATCAAATGCTCTGATCCCGCGGCGCTCTGAATGCAGTCTGTTATTGCCAAGTTATATTATTTTCACATTCGTCAAGTAAGCGAACATACGATCAAATATGAAGCGAGGAATATACGCCGAACACATCGACTACAAATATTCGGCCAAACATTGTGCACCTCGCGACTTCGGAGTTCTAACGATCCCACTGTCACGAGCAAAACACTTCATCCAGTTTCCATACTTCAATAATGACCACATCACATTAAAAAGACCTGGTGCTGTTATGGTTTTTGTGCGCCATCAAACAGACAAAGCTAAGAACCGCCGCAAGGAAACTGGCTCGCATGTGAGATAAACTGCATTAATATCGGTAGACCCTTGGAGGTCTACCGTGGCAGAGACGGACGGCGGCGTTAAACCTGTGACACCTCTCCTGATACTTCTGGTTGAAAATGTATGTGGACATAACTTAATGGGCCTCTTAATATTAGTAGACTAGGGATATTGATGCTGAGAAGTCATGCGCTCGTGACTTGGATGTAATGTAATAACACTGTTATAACTTGAAATAGAACTAATATTTTCGCATTTACTACGCGTTTTTAATTATTTCTAACTGCATCCTCCCCACGCTGCCGTGATCAGCTCTCATCTCACCTGGCGGTGTCTGCTTCGTAGTTATAGGGGATGAGCTTCTGGAACACATCCGTTTGCTTTTAGGACTGGACTGTGAGATATTGAACCCTGCTACCGAACCTACTTGTGTGAGTGTGTGCGACCACAGTATTGAAAATATCGAATCAAATCCGTAATAGGGACATTTGCAGGACGTATTTATCAAAAGTGATTAACTGGAGTTATAATAAACAAAAATAACTACACCTGTTCACTTTTATTGGCCAATAAATATTTACAGACAATTATTAGATTATCATTCGTTACAAGTCGACAAAAACAAAGACGTTTGGTCCGTGAGACTTAAGCTGAGCTTTGCATCTGTGTGAGTGAAAGGAAACGCAGAGTTGACCAAAAACATTTAGGATTACATTTTATTATTTTTTGAACAGATACATAACATGTTAGAGGTATTGTAGATCGAAAGAAAATAAGCAAAACTTGATACAGGCCAGACGTAAATATTATGAATATTAAGTAAAAATATAATTGATTAATAAAAATTTGATAAAACTAAAATTCTTCTTCACTTGACATTGCATTTACCACATTTTAATAATAATGTTCATCTGTATTACCGTCATCTGATGTGTTGTTTACATCAATAAGACTTCGCTCCGTCGTTACACTAAAACTTTTTTCGTCTTTTTTTTGCATGGTCACACACATTTTTCCTTTCTTCGATCGTAGTAACGTTGTATCGACTTTTTCTAAATAATACATATTAAGTATTGAATAACGTGACGCTGCTATCAGCACAAGAGTTGAGTGCGGAAGGCGCACTATTGATCTTACTTTCAGTTGCAAATGAAATGTTAATCCGTTAGTAATTTCGAAAGAGAGGAGTTAACTTTCAAAGAACAACAACTTATTCTTCCATTTCTTACCTGAGAGCACACTTGTAAGCCTGACAAAAGATAATATCGGTACGAAACTCCAAGTTTTTGCTCCACAAATTTAAGAAAAACCTTATCCTAAATTCTTTCACAGGACAAGCTGTTTCATCTTTTTCTCGCCTTTATTGTAATACAATTTAATACAGTTAAAATATATTGGCCAAAGATCTCAATCAATTTCATGCACACTTTAAATGTGGCTATCGGATGGAGCTACAATCAATCAAGTGTTTGTTAGTTTCCTTTCTTTTGGTATATGTGAGGAACGTAAGTTTTATTTTATTAAATTACAATTTTCCGTCCTCGTATAATTTATGAAGCTGTAAGAGGTCTGGTAAGTGTTCCGTGGCTGCCTTCTAGTGTGATGTGGGTTTTATCAAAATCTCCAAATCTTCGACTACTGGGTACTGCATTCCTTTTACGTTCATGATGTGAGACAGTTGTAGAACAAGCGTATGTCTGTCGTTGTGTTTCGATATAGTCGTCGGGTTGTGTCGGGGTTGTGGTAACTCAAAACGGCGTTTGGATTTGACAACTCCAAGTATAATTTCTCTTTAGAACGAACACTCTCTCCGTCTATTATGATGATTATTATTCCGGTTTGTTCAATATATTTTATCACTTTGGTATTGCTTATGTAATAAACAAGCAGCGTCTTAGTAGTTAACATTTTTAGGTCTAAGCATTATAGGCAAAATAGCATTTTTATCTTCTTATTATAAAAGCAACCAAAGAAATTTTCCTCCATCAATTTTCTAGAAGAACATCTTTTTTAAAACAGGATGGCCAGCAAACAAATAAAAGGATACATTAAAAAAGTCACTTTATTTATCTACAGTTAGGAATAAAATAAATTACATGATGATTTATCGGCTGCGGTGTCCGTGTATACATGAACATCCCACTTCTCGTTACTTTACATTAATATAGAAAGATACAAAATTATTGCACTTCACACGCAACGTCAAATATTCCTACCCGCCATCACATGGAAATTAGTACTACTACTAAATAAGAGATGGCAGTGTTAGTTATTACTATTAGCTCATAGATGGCGTCACTAGCTCGAACTACTCCATCTGTCGGCCATTTAAGGTACTGACAAAGAGAAATGGCGATTCTTACAAGATCTAAACGATACGATATTAATTATTGACGTGATCTTAATTTACAAACATGAGTCATAATCATTATTTCTCACTAATGTTATTTACAGAGGTGACTTAGTGTTTTAAAACTAACGTTACTATATCGACATCTTATTTTGAGGTTTAATAATGAAATAACTTTGTTTCAATGTCAACATTGTTTAAATTAACATTTTACGAAGGAGTTCAAATAAATCAACAAGTTCGGTCCTTTCAAAACTACCGCCAAAAAAGGATTTAAGACAAAGAATCCTAAACATTATTTGGTATGACGACTTTTAAGAAGGCAGTTTTGATAGAAGTGTCAATCAGCTCAGCGTATGAAGTCCGTTTCATTGAACGTTAGATTCAGTCCTCACCGGCAGCTCGGACGTTGTGTTAATCAGATAAATGCCACATAATGTCTCCTTCCGCGCGGAGGACGGTACTTTGGAAATTGACCCTTTCGGTTCTCATTAGTCCCAGGAGCAGACATTAAATGGCACCTATGCCGTGTAGAAAGCGATCTAGACATGGAAATATAGATTTAAACTCTAAAGTAGTTTTGCTTATAAGCTTATAAGGTAGACTATCTACCGGTTTATAGGTTTCGAGAAGCGATGCGGGTTCGGACGCCACCGCCGGACTTAACGACTATTACGTATATAAGAAAGAGCGAGGCGCGGCGGCCGTCAGCACGGGCCGCGGTCCGCTCCGCCGCGGCGCTCCTTACTGCTATCACAAGTTACATTCATACAATATAAAGGTATCAGTCCATACACTCACGTCCCGGCGCGGGGCCGCCGCCACCGAGCGGACTAACGTCAGCCTCACACCGGGTTGAACTGTCTTCACACGGTATACACTTTAATGTGCAGGGAATTCTCACTCGAACAGTTACATTGTTATGCCGCAAAGTCATTCCACGCTTTACATGGACGCGCCGCGAGAGTCAGCAGTCTCAGGGGCGTCTCTGGGAGGACATCTCACGGGCTCGAGTCTTGTCTAGACCGGTCCGTAGTCCGAGAGCGGCTGCTGCGAGCGGGCCGAGGGAGCGGTGGCGGGCAGAGACGGCAGGCTGGCCGGCGGCGGCAGGCTCGGGGGCGGCGCGGGCAGAGTCGGTGGCGCGGGCGGCAGGGGTGGTGCTGGCGGGGCGGCCGGCCCCGCGGGGGCTCGTCACACGGCCCCCTTCACGAGCGCGCGGTGTGCGGGGGGAGGAGCCCTCCCGCCGCGCCAAACTCGTCGCCACGACTCCAGCGTCTTGCCGGACCAGATCCAGACTCCGGACGTGATGCCCACCGCAAGCGCCATGAAGTACTTGAGCATGAGCGCGGAGTAGAGAGGACGCGGGCCGCACGAGGCCCCGCACGCCACACGCCGCAGCCACGCCTCGCGACCCTCCGCCTCGTAAGCGAGGCAGCCTATCACGACGCCGGCCGGCACCGCGTACAGCACGCTGAAGACGCCGATACGGATCATCAGTTTTTCGAGTTTGTCGGCCTTCGAGCCGGCGCCGATGCCGCCCTGCCGCTTGATCACGGAGCGGATGCGGAACAGCGACACGAAGCCGGCCAACAGGAATGTGGCGCCGAGTGCGAAGTACACCACGAGCGGCGCCAGCACGTATTTCTTCAGGTTCTCGGAGGAGGTGTTGCCGACGTAGCACACGCCGGCCACGGGGTCTCCGTCCACGGCCCCCGCGAGCAGCACCACCACGGTCTTGGCGGCCGGCACGAGCCACGCGGCCAGGTGGTAGTACTGAGCGTGACCGGCGATCGCCTCGTTGCCCCACTTAAGACCCGCCGCTAGAAACCACGCGAACGACAACACCACCCACCAGATAGAGGACGCCATGCCGAAAAAGTAAACCAGAATGAACACGAGCGTGCAGGCGCTAGGACCGTTGGAGGAGGTTTTAAGGAGAGCGCCGTCGCAGGCCACCTCGTCGTGGCCGATGACGAGCCTTGCCAAGTAGCCAAGGGCCACCATGAAGTAACAGGCGGAGAGGTACACGATAGGCCGCTCAGGGTACTTGAACCGCTGCGAGTCAATGAGGAAGGTGGTGAGCGTCATGAGAGTGGAGGCGGCGCACAGACCGCCCCACAGCGCGACCCACACGGCCGCGAACTCCTTCTCCTCCCTTGTGAAGAAGGCCCCGCGGCACGGCAGCGCGCAGCCGGGCACGCCGGCCGCCGTGGCGCTGGCGTTGTGCAGCGCGCGCACGCTGACGAGGGGCGGACGGCATGCGCACGCGCACTCGTCGCCGCCCGCCTCGCCCGGGCTCGCAGCCGGGCCGCTTTCGCAGTTTTTTGGATCCTTGCAGTTTTTGTATGGACGGCGCGGCGGCGGGCGCGGCGGCTCGGGCTCCTGGGCGCGGTCCGGTTCCTCCATACACAGATGCTCCGAGTCCCCGAGACGCGGTAACTTCTCGCACGCCATTCGCTCAGGCCACTGGAAGCCGTACTTCTGCATGAGAGGTGCGCAGCCCGCCCGCGCGCGCTCGCAGACACTGCGACATGCCGGCAGAGGTTTGGCGTAGTCTTCTATACATATCGGAGTATACACGGAGCACAGGAAAAACTTCAGGTCAGCTGAGCATTTGATCTCGACCAGCGGCCAATATTGATGGACCTGGAAAAGTTAAATTATTATTGTAAAGCGAAAAGCCAGCTTTTAGCGAATATACTCGTATAAATGTAAATTATTACGGTACCTCTAGGCCGGCTTCGTCCTGTGTGTCGTGGTCGAGAGCATTTGGGAAAGAAGTGAGATTGTATCCGATGCCCCGACACATGGGGATAGTGATCTCCTCGCAGCGCGGCTGGAGAGCCTCCGCCCCCGCCAGCACCAGCGCCAGCGACACCACACGCCACATCATATTCACTAGTTTAACCGCATCTGAAACAAACATCACATGAATATAAGATTTTGATCCATTTATAAATCAATTACGCAATAAATATAAACCATTACATGAGATGTCTAAATCCCATTTCGTTTTATAATGGTCGTTGTTACATTTCATCTTAACAGTCCTTAACTTTCGTCAATTTCTTGAACATATTTAAATGTTGGAAGCGAACACAGAAAGCGGGCACGCACTTTTGTTGTAGGTTCATTGAACCCAATCAAATCAGTTTAGTTTAACTTAAATTATTTATTTTAGCCGTCCGTGTGCCAGTGACTAGAGCCGGACGAATAGCGAGCACGGCGGACTCGGGGAAGAAATACGTTTCGTCGAATAATAAACTATGCTGTACAGTCCCGACACAACTGACATAATTACATAATTCCCGATGTCGAGGGAGAAAGCATACACCGTACGCATGATGCTTAAAAGGAATCGGTTGATGGAGGTATGAGACAGGTTCGCCTGTCCGTGTCTGAGCCGTCGCTCGATGGCACCTCGTTGATACTTAATATTTTCTTCTTTGAACATGCAAACGACGTGTAACTCTATATATTTAATAGTCATTGCATATTCTGTTAGTCGATACCTCCGCCGTCTTTCAAACAGTCATGATTGCATAGCATTTTACAGCAATAGTTTTTCTGAGCCGAGTACCGTAATAAGTACGGCTGCAGCACTGTGCCGCTGTGCTCACTGTGCCCACTGTGAATCCTCCTTCAAAGGAAATGCACATTTTAAACATTTATAGTTCTGTTCCAACCTTCGCCGTTCGTTGTAGACGCCCAAGATAATGTTCTTTTAACGGCGCGTTGTATTGACACGTGGTTCAAATAGCTTGTTTCATTTTTCTAATTTTACAATAACAACTTTACCGTTTTCAACTTTTTAGTATTTAATCGACCATTTTAGTTATACCGACAGCGGTTTTTGTTACTTAACACGGGATATCTCGTGACTTTAAGTGTCCTGTAATTTACTATTTCGATGTAAACGATCAGTTTTAAGTCTATGACACATGATGCTGCTGATTGTCACATCTTGCTGTCAGTAGTGCAGTCAGTGAATGCTGGCCGCAGTCTGGTCGTGTTTTGAATGGCACGGCGGGAACCATATCGACGCACGCATAATAAACAATGCTTTTAATTGTAAAACTCGCTGTGTCTGTACTTCCTAAGTCGTAAACATCCGTGTGGCCCGTCTCTCAGCGGGGATGAAGTATATTCCCTCTATGATAAATATTATCTCTTAACATCGGTTACGGATCGTAACATCTACAATAGGTAGATATTTAAATTAAGATTGATTAAAACGGGAACATTTTTTTTAAGTGAGCGAGTTTCAAATTGTCATTCGAAATCCATTAACTGTCTTAAAATGTGTTACTTTATACAGTTTATTATAAAACAGACGCCTGCGTAAGATATGTATGTGACATATTATTTATATGAATCAAATATTTTATTCTTTAAGCAATGTTTAAAGATCCAACGATGGTACTTTAGACACTTGAGGTTCATGACTATAGTGATGTGTGTATTTATATTACAATAGCATAAACACGTGTTAAGTGACTAATTATTGAATCAAAAGACACGGTCCGAGTTGTTAACACAATGCTTCTCTCACTATGGACCGTCATAAAATTTGTTTCACGTCTTTTAAATGTATTATGCAAGATTAGCATAACATATGTATTTGCAAGAACAGCAATTTGCAGTATATGCAAGATAAACGTACTATTGTA
>DVQP01002395.1:0-12695 GCA_018231745.1 Danaus eresimus
TTTTTTTTTTATGAATTTTTCAAATTCGCAAAACTCCGGGGCCCACCCTGTACAAATATCTGCCCAGCGATTTTTCTGTTTCACAGGTCAGGAGGGAGAACTAACTGGTTTGCACCCTGATCTGTTTACTAAGTTGTTTCTAGACAACAGAAGTCATTGAGATTTGATTGGTTCAAGGCAACTGTAACTGGAGGCAAATTGTGTCGACTGTAAATCCTTGAAAATTAATTAATTTACTAATATGTAGTAATACACATAGCGTAGATAATTGTTCAATTCCTAAAAAGGCCAAACGTAAGGTTATCACCTGATTCGTATATACTCTATGGAGGCCTACACATTGTCAGGAAGGTCGAATGTAGAATATGTTTATGAAATAATAAAATCTGATAAAAAATTAATTTCAATAATTTATATTTAAAACAATATTATTGTCATCAAAACTTATTTATAAGACCATCCAAACATCGTAAATCATTTTTTAAATCGATTTTGTATATACAGAGATAATTATTGCAATATTAGCTATGGCAACATTGTAGGGGGTTGGAATGACTAGGCTCAAAAGGACTAGTATCCAGAGCCGTAAAAACATTTACAAAAAAAAATTGGGATGACTAAATTAGATAAAGGCCAATAGGGTAGATATAAAAGGAAGAAGCAGTGATCGGGCGGAGTTTAGAATTGTTTAAAAATATTTGGTGTATATGCGTGTGAAAGTATTGTAATAAATCGAAATTGTGAATGTCTATTGTGTCGGATTTCATTTATACCCAAAACCGAGGAAGTATTTCTACATAGCTATCTTCCAAACTGATAGTCAATGGACAAAAATTAATAAAAATCCTTTACTATACTTGTAGAAACTGTTAACATACGAAATATAACAAAAACATGTTATTTTTATTATCCTAAAGAAATGATAACAGTGAAAACTTAGAAACTAGTGGAGTGTTTTGGGTGAAATTTGACATTAAGATAATTTGAAATGGAAAGAAAGGAGATCGGTGACTGCTAATGAATAAACTAAAATTCTTTCTCGACTAATATAAAGTTAAATCATCAAATACCAGTTTGATTCCATAAATTAAAATTTTTATAATTATTACAATATACGAATGTTTTTATTTATTTTTCGTTTTCGCAATCAATAACGCAGCATATTTGTTGCATCATTTTTTCTTCTTTTGTCTTCATATTAATAAAGTAAACGCTGATAAAGCGAAGTTAAAGTTCTGGGTCAAATATCATTTAATTGCGGTCACTGCTATATTCAATATATTACGTATACGTTGTACTATATTCAATATATTACATAATGTACATCGTTTCTCTCGTTTAGCCATTCTGAAAAGTTCATTGAAAGTTATTTAGACGGTAATATTTAGATAAAACTAATGTGTTTTAGATTTACTATGCTTTTTTTATTACTTTAAAAAACTACAAAATCCCGACGTTTCGGTTACCTTTCAGCAATCGTATTCACGGGCAGACGAGATGTCTGCCAGTGATCACGTCGAGATTGTGTAGTTTATTAAATTCATAAAAATAAGCGTAGCAAATCTGAAATACATTTGTTTTATTTAAAGGACTCCCGAAAATCTTACATCTCATTATCAGTAACATTCAGTATTACGAGGGCTTGAAGGACACTGTTCAATAATAAACCTATATTCTTTTATATAATAAATAATTGGCAATGACATAAACAATATTCAAAACATTAGCAGTCCACGATAACGTAAGAGGCTTTTTAGGCCACTTTGATGACGCACCACAACATTAATCTCATACGTCAATAAGAATTAATCTTATTTCAATTTAAAATCTAAGATCTTAGATTTTCGCGAGACATTTAAATGAAACTAAAATATTTCGGATTACTACGCGATTTTAGTTTCAAAAATCTAAGACTTTCGCGAGTAATTTAAATAAAACTTGTGTTTTTTTTTCTTTTATTTTATAAAGCAAATTATTGTAAAGAAAATTTTATAACGAAAAATATAAGTTTTTATAATTTATCTTTTTAGAATTAATTATAAACAGTCGCCTCAAGGTGTCTTAATTCTCAAAATCTTAATGCCCTTATTAGACTAGGTGATCATTTAACTTCATGTCATTTAAAATTATGAGACCTCCAAGACTAAATTGCTGACAATTTCGATGACCTCATGAAAACCAAAAAAAAAACAGTTAAAATTCATAAGCAAAGACTCTAACAAAATACAGATTATTTAAATATTCCATTATTCTTAAAACACGTAAATTTTTCGGTTAATATGATTTAAAATTTAAAAACATTTTAGCCATATTCTATCTTGTACATTAAAAGTTATTCGAACTATTCATTGAATTGTTTTATATAAATGTAATAAATAATTAACTTTGAGGCATTACAAAAAATATTATATTTCATCATATATTGTTTTGAAAAAGATAATTTGTTTATTTATTGTTTTATTTTTCTTAACACTACTAGTTGGTATAAAAAAACAATACATTTGTAAACAAACTAGCAAGGGCAGTTGTTGACGTCTTGGCATAAGTTCAAAATAAGCAATTAGCTGTGGGATTCTATGACAGGAACTAACATATTTAATTTTATAATAAGTTTAAAAACGGCGTCAAATTGGTAAAGAGAACTGTTTTAGGGTACTGATACGTATTAAACATGCTATGACGACCCCGAGTAAATGGCAAAAGGTAGGGCAATTATAATGCTGATGACATTGTATAAATAATTCTCTATACATTTAAGAAAAAACGTGCTCTTGGTAATTGTTTGAATTCAGAACTAAAATAGAGTTTATTTGGATCAGCTAAATTTTCTAATTGATGACCTTGAGAGTCACGTTAAAATTCAACGTTTGTCCATTATACATGTGTGCTGCAAATGACTCTGATAAACCAATTGAACCCAATATTCCGACCATCAAGCAAACCACTCTTATTTTCCTTTTTTATAAACTCATTCGCTAAATAACAGTTAAGATCATAATTATTTTTTTCTGTTAATAGTTTCATATATAAACTAACGTACTGTGATTAAATCGAACGTCATAAATAGCGAGAACTGTAAAAATACATATATACAAAAATTTTAGACAAATTACTGCTATTACTAATATATTTTGTTGTCTGATGGACATACGTCTAAAATATAAATTAAATAATGAATAAAAATATTTACGTAACCCTAAAACATAGAGATATGAAACTAAAGAGTTATCTTAATTACAACATTCGTGATGGCAAGAACATTGTTTGATCAAATGAGGTCGATATTGTTTCTTTGTAATTTTGTTCTAGCCGTATTCTGTGAATTAAGATCTCAAACGGTTAGTATATCTCAAGGTTTAGTGCGCGGATACGAAGACCCGGAAGAAGGAATATTTATTTTTTACAATGTGCCCTACGCCACAACGCCTAAGGGATCAAATAAGTTCAAGGTAAAATAATCGACTCTTATAGCAACAATTGTACTTCGTTTCTTAGAAAAAAATATTGATGATTATATGAGCATATGCTTGTTATTAATGTTTCTTAAAACAAATTAAATTTTATATTGAAAGTGAAATCTAAATTAATTTAAATTAAAATCAAACCCAAGATAATAGAATTTAATACCCGCTTACTAAGAGTAAATGAATAATGTGTTCCAATGTATATTTAGTTTGAACAAAGTTGATAGGGAAGTAATAAAAAAATTACAATGATTATTGAACTTGTAATCTTGAGTAATAAATTTTAAAATTTCATAAAATAGGCACCTTTACCAGCGCCTGTTTGGAATGGAATATTCGAAGCAATAGATAGACAAATAGTATGTCCACAGAGCAATTTAATTGGAATTCTGCCAGAATACAAAATTAAAGATGAAGAGTGTCTGGTTGCTAATGTCTATGTTCCCGATACGGAGGAAGATAATCTACCAGTCGTTGTATATATTCATGGAGGGGCCTTTGTATTCGGATGGGGAGATTTGTTCAGTTTCAAAAAGTTTGTTAGGAACCAGAATATTATAGTAGTGTCGTTTAACTATAGATTATCAGCTCATGGGTTTTTATGTCTTGGGACCGAAGATGCACCCGGAAATGCTGGTATGAAGGATCAGATCGCTTTGTTAAGATGGGTTAAAAATAATATAAAGAATTTTGGTGGGAACCCAGATGACGTTACTATACACGGATGCAGCGCTGGATCTACTTCCGTGGACCTATTGATCCTTTCAAAAATGGCAAAGGGTCTATTCAAAAGATGTGTGGCTGACAGTGGAGTTGGAGTAGCTGCTTATTCTGTTCAAATAGATCCTATAGATAATGCAAAAAAGTATGCTAAACTCTTGGGATACAATGGTAAAGACGACATTCCTTCCTTAACGTCTTTTTATAAAAGCCTGCCATATGAAAAACTCAATTCTGTACAAGTAATGACCACTACAGATTTTTCTCTATATATGACGCCATGTGTAGAGAGAGATATAGGAGAGGAAATGTTTCTTGATGACAGTCCATACAATATACTGAAAAACGGAAGTTATGTCAAAGTCCCGATGTTGTATGGATTCACTGAAATGGAAGGTTCGTTTCGTTTGCCACAATTTCATCTATGGGAAAGAGAAATGAATGCAAATTTTTCAAATTTTCTACCTCACGATTTAGAATTTAAGAATTTTAGTGAAAAAGAATTGATAGCAAATAAAGTGAAGAATTACTATTTCGGTGATAGAACTATAGGAAGAGAAACAATATTAAACTACGTTAACTTTTTCACCGACATCTTTGTCTCATACTATATGATAAAAACAGTCAAACTGCATATAGAAGCTGGGCATGACGAGATTTACTTCTTTGAATATTTATATAGTGATAATGCCACCGACAACTCACCGTTTACGGAAGTTAAAGGTGCATCACACTGCTCACAAACTTTTGCAGTTATGGATGGGTTTTATAACTTCGTTAGTATTCCCTATGATGAAAAATTCGTTCCAAATGAAATGATTGGAATTAAGGATATGATGAGGAAAATATATGGAAACTTTATGAAAACAGGGTAAAAGTCTTTCCACTGTCTAGTTATATTACGATATATACTCGATAATTAATATGTTGCATAATTTCAGGCATCCAATAAGAACAGATTCTGATTTACCGCAATGGCCTCCAATGACTTGTAAATGGTCAGAGTTTGTGTCAATTAATCGAACGGTACAAGTAAGGAAATCTTTTGCATCTGAGAGTACTTGTTTTTGGGACAAAATCTATGAAAAATATTATAAGACTCCAAAACCACCTCAGATAGATTATACCGTCGTTCCTGAATTTCACATTAAATAAGACAACATCGTACTTATACCCCTAATACTCTAAAAATATATGTATTCTTTTCTTTATTTGTACACTACCACCATCATTGACATTATACATAATATGATAACGACATAAAAAATAATATGTTGGTGAAAACTCATACAACGTTCTTGAAAACTCTAGCGTAACATCAGCTATATTATGAGATCTAAGATTTTCGCGAGTCATTTAAATAAAACTAATATATTTCGCGATTTTTTATTACTTTAATACTACGAGACGTGACGTTCCAGCGGACGAGATGTGCCAGTGATGACGGTTGCTGTAAAGTAACCGGAATACTAACGAAGTTAAATCCGAAAATATATAGGTTTTATTTAAATCAACTATATTTTTCGTAATAAGATTAACTTTTCCTTATTTTTACATAAAAATTCACGTTCTGGGAATATGCCGATAAGACTTTACAAATCCAATTGCAAATAACCATTTTAAAGCAAATTGTTATTACAAATTTCGGACATGTTTTTTTTATCTTCTCATTAGTTCTTTATACATTTCTTATTACACAAGCAAAGTTTCATTTCTTTCGAATTTATATCCAGCTTATTTTAAATATTCGTTTATTAATTACAAATATTTATACATAAGAATTTTATAAAACTATTAACACAATTAACTAAAGAAACTAATGAAATGAGTAAGTTTTAATATCTGATTAATTGTTATTTAAATGTAATTCAACATAAACATTTAAATAAAACCAAACCTTAAAGTATACTAATAGATTAATCTAAGAAACCGTTGAATTAAAAAATGACCTACGTCCTACAATAAGAATTTTGAGTCCAGTCATTTGGTATAAAAAGATGGGGTGGCCTGGAAAGTTTTCCGGGAGTTTTGAAAATTAGTAATATAGTAGATTTTAGTATGCTCTTTTTTAATTTCAACTTTCCCCCCTCGTACCCCGCCGCTCTCGCCGCCATATCGGAAAAATGGCCCCTAAATACTGTTTTGTATGGATATTTCAGCCAATGGCCAGTACCATAACTCCTGCATGAAAATATTGAAGTTTCGAGCACTATCAGCTGGCATACGGAACTTTTTTATATCTTGAGTCTCGCCAAAAATATAACTTTATTATCATTTCTTTTAACACTTGACATATGTAAAATCGCCAATCCTTTTCGTTTAACTTCATTTGTTTAATTTTCTAAGAGTCAATTGCCACAAATAAATCCGTTTTCTATATTAGAAGCCATGGCTCTAAGAACACAATCATCACTGTACGATAATAAATATATACTGATGTCTCGGCCGAACTAAATATTTCTCGTAATATAGCTTCTACCGAGAGATGTTTCATTGAAGGTAGAGAGTGGAGGCTATTATACTGTATATTGTCTCAATAGAGAGAGAAATTCAAAACAAAGGCGAGAAATTACCCTTATACCTGCTTCTTTAAAACGGGCAGCTGTAGTCAATATTTTAGAACAATGTATGAAAAACACCTAGTGGTGCAGATGAATAATTTGCGGCGCTCGTACGCCAAGACATATTAATTTTTAGAGACCATTGTTTGAAAAGAGATCTCCGTAAAAACCGTTTTTAGGCGCAATTTTTCAAATATTGCGGCGGGAGCGGCGGGGTTACGAAGTGGCAAAGTTGGAATTCGATAATCGCATACCAAAGTCTATAAATCCATCAATTTTCAAAACTCCCGGCAAACCTTCCACGCAAAACTAACAAATGACTGGACTATTATAATTATATATGATGAATAGAGGGTCTTGAGTCCCTAGCACGTAAACTGATATACATGTCAGTAGCTTTCCCAAAGTGTTTTCAAAGGATTTTTATTTTAGAACATTTTATAGACTTTTTTATATAAAAACTTAAAAACAGGACCAAGTTTCGACAGGAAATTTAAATTTATAGCATCAAATGGAACGGAAAAGGCATGAAATTGCTTGGTTAAGTGCTTGCTATGTACAGCACTTTTATAGACAGGAAATGTGAAATAGATTTAAAAGGTTTTTTAATACTACCATAAAATTTGGACCGCTGCAAAGCTAGAAAATTGATCAATTATCGATGAAATTACATTGAAAATGCTGCATTATTTTATGTTTTAAAATGCTATAGGTTTCTACAGCAGCCCGATGTAGACGAAACTGCAAAATGTGTTTAGTTTAAACACGAACCATATAGGTGTTATCAGAAATAATAAAGTTGCTGAAAGCGTACGACATCGGCGTATATGTTAGAATGCAGCATTCTTTATACCCCACGTACCTCACTGAAAAAATAATTTTTGTTTTTGAATATAACATGATATTATAAATACTTAAATTTAATTATTATTTTATAAATGTTCAAGAAGGCAGTATTGCATTAACGTGTTGTCATTTTTTGTTTGGCTTGTGTACCTATGGTTATGGTAATGCAATGCAATATAACGAATTGGAAACAAAATAACAATGTGCGACACTTACATAGCTTATTTTCTTAAAGTTTGAATTTATTTTTCCTGCCATATAAAAACTTTTTGTTGTAAACTTACTTTCAAAACATCCTGTCCTATAGTCCTTTGCCGTACAGATATAAGTTGATTGTTTTTTTTTTTTTGGATCCTATATTACTGTTCGAAAATATAATTAACATATATATTTTAAAGTTTTACTAGTTAAATCTATTTGTAATTGAATCTGTTTGCTTAAAAGATTTAACATTTTCTATGGGCCATACTGTCCTACGCCGATAGTTCAATTCATTGTTATTAAAAACTTACAAAATACATTGAATTAATTTCAAACTGTCAAATAACTGTTTTTCTTAACTAATAAATAACTATGTATTAGATCTTTTGACTCACTCCCACAATAGATTTCCATTGTTGCCTTCAAAGTAAAAATAATATAAGCAACTTATTTTTTTATATTTACTCATGTAACCGTCCAATTCAATTTTCCGCTTGTCTAGGTAATGATTGTTTTGCTCCTTCATTCCTGAAATCGGTCACGTCATAACCACAAGTTTTTAAATTTAATCTTGTCTAATTCGTTTAACTTAATTTCGTTATTCAAGCTAAAATATAACCGAAAATACTTTAATTATAAATAGAATATTGACAACAACTTCAAGTACTTTAAATAATAAAACAGCGAATCATTAATGTTATTATAATATTTTTAATATATTTACTCTACTTGAACACATTATATAACAAGATTTTATATTTTTTGTACAAGCTTCCTTGCCGTCCGTTAAATATATTGCTTTCTTAAAAACTATTACCTGGATATTGTAGAGAGGACTGCAATATTCCAAAGCCATTAATAACTACGATTTAATATTAATAATACGCTAGGAAAACTGATATATACATTTTAATAAAAATTGTAATTTATGGAATGCCAATTGAACATTCCGGGTTCCTATACTCCGACAGATATATAGATAATACTTTTATTACATGTTTGAATCGTCTTAATCCACAGACAGTTGACTTTTTTTTTGTTAATTTTCATGTGCAGTGATTAATCTTGTTTTATACAAGTTCGTTACATTTGCTCACAAGATTCAGCAAACGTGTCTATGAATTATTAGTATGCTAAAAGTATGTAGATGCGCTTCAACTAGGGCACAAGGAACATTCATTTGCATTTATAGCATAGTGTTGTGCCAAAACAGTCAGCTGTCTTCGTTGATTACATCGTGTTTTAATTTTAAAATAGATAGTTTTCTGCTAAAATGCGTTCAAGAGTTTATCGCACTGTTTAGATGTAACCAAATATTTGTAATCACAATTCATAAAAATACTGCAGAGTGTATGTATGTAATATTTTTTGAACTGAACTTATAGCATAGTCAGTTACAGCGGCTTGCTTATAGGGAAGACAGAATCCACTTCGCTGTTGCAAGAGGTCTTACATTCAGGTACATATTATGCATTGTTGTCTATAAAATAGGATGAGCGGAATATGTTTAAACAGGTCCTTTGTTCGGTAAATTAACAAAAAAAACCCTATTCCTGGGTTTGTTAACTGACTTGTAGGTGGTAGAGCCTAACTGTCGTCAAATTACTGCAGCTCGAACAGACTAGACTGGCGAACCGGGGAAGTACCACCCTCTCCCAGAAGTCTTAGACGGCATCGTTTCATTCGAAGAATGAGAGCCAGTTGCCCTTTCCCTTTTCCCATTCCTGCCCATTCCTTTTTCGCCCATGGGCGACTGTACTACCACCATCAGGTAGGCCGTCTGCTCTTTACCATCTTTGTCCTAAAATAAACTTTTAAAACGGATCAAAATGCACAGAAATGGACATTAAAAATTAAGTTTTTGTTAGTACCTTTTTTTTTGTTTATAACGCAATTTTAAACATTATCGTTTTATTGTGTTTCTAATATATACGAGTTGGTCCGTGATTCTAGTGCTAGGGCAAAAATAACAAATAAGATCTCTATAAGACCTCTAAAATACAATATATAGACAGAAAGTTGAATTCTAAGCTTCGGGCAGGTTTTGAACCGTGCTTCGGATTCTTTGCTCTAAAGAAAGCTACTTCAGTTCCGAGAGAGGGGCTGGATTAGGCTTAATGGCCTAGTAGGGCCTACTTGGGTTAACTTATAGAAGCCGTGTTTCGTAACAAAGCTAGTCCGTTCCCACTCCGGTCCTATTGCTTGGTAGAATAGGGATGTTACAGACACTGGTATATTGTCTTTTAATATTACTAACTGATGGCCATCTCTAATATGTAAGAAAAAACTATATAGATACTCTTTTGTCAATTGGGGGTAGAAGTAATATTTTATCTGGGATCACATATTCCAGGACTGTTGGATCTTTCTTGGTGTGTTTGAATAATAAGAAGTTTAAGTACAGTTTATTTATTCAAAAATAAATACATCAATATGTCTTTATACATTATAATATACAGCCGAAGAGAATATTGAATACATACGATAACTATTTTACATAATTTGGTACACATTATACCTTGAGATCTCATTTACAAAATAAATATATAATTAGATCATTTAATAGTTATTATTAGATAAAAAAAATTCATACCTGTATAATTCCTATTAAAAAATAATAAAAATAAAGCCCACTTAAAACATTACTTAATATTTTAAAAATGTTCTATTAAATTAAGAAACAGTTACTTCAATAAATTTAAGTGATTTAGCACATTTAGTAATTTTTTAAAATGATTTTCGTTCACTTTCAACACATTTTAATAGATTTAAAGTTTCATTTGTAATTTACTAATGAATATCTCGATTTACACGCTTAGTGCTATGTATTTTAAACTAAGCATATGAAAAACATAATTATTGGTCTTTTTATATAAAAAAAAATATTAAGTCACCTTCAAAAGATCTCAAGTTCAGTAACTTAGTATTAATAGGCAGAAATAGATTAAAATCTATATTAAAATCATTCAGCACATCTGTTGTCCAATCATTTCATCTGACTTCCAATTTTTCTCTTAAAATGCAATGCAATTCAAACCTTTCTACATTTATAGATTTAATTAGCCCCTTAAAAATTCAGACAAACCGTCACAAACAATCATTCTCACAAGAATTCTCATTAACTATGAAATGTTTTAGTTACATCAGAATATATCATTATAAGATATGCAAAAATGTTACTATGAATGTTTAGAAATTAATGTTTCTTTTACACAAACACTTATTTTCTAGCACAATTAAATATTTTAAAACAACTAAATAATAAATACTTAATACAACAGGTTCATAAAATTAATTGCTATTGATCAGAACAAAACATCATTTAGCAAACTACTAATTATGTCTTAAAATAAAAATATTCAGTGCGTCCGAACCACAATTGGATACCACGGGAAGTTAAATAATTGGAATAATTTTGAACTATATGAATACTTGATATTGATTGATTTATAACATTTATGGCATAGTAGATCAGTTCACAGTCTTAGTCATAGCACACATTAGCAAGAATATAATGTCCACACAAGCTTAAAATACAGCTAGTTATAGGAGTGACTGTTCCACCATAATCTTTTCATATCCCGTTGGTGGTGGGTATCTGAAGTTGTCAAGGATTATGTCCAGAATCGCACCGTCATCAACTGAAAAAATATATTACATTCTATTAGACAGCATTTAATTCACAGGTAATGTGACAATAAACTAAAATGTGTGATTTAATAGCCACAAAACATTTAACACCCAAAAACATGAGTTTTAAGATTCATTCCATTGATTTTCTTTAATACATCTTCATCAAAACCACATCCGTTTCTAATGAGAAGTAAGATGTCTGCCAGTCATTTAAATAAAACTATTATTATTCGGATTTCCCAGGCGAAAATTCGAGAAAAAACTAAACAAAAACTATTAATGTGAGCATAGACAAATAAAGTAATTTTAATTAATCAATCAAAGATTTACCGACCATAAAGTGCGGGGTACACTGTTCCCTTGATTTGTCTGACTGGAATTTCCATATTCTTCCCATTAAGGAAAAAGTTCATCTCCACATGATCATACGCTACTCCAATTACATCACCCTCCCCTGGCATAGCTGTTGTCTTATCATTCGCTTTTTCACTGTCCATTTTGTCGCTAACTTTATCCTCATTATGATTAGGCGACCCAGTTGTGACTAGGATCTCCGTAGGTGACTCTTGACTAGCTGGTTTCAGATGGTATAGCTCAACATTATCATGCCTAACCGTACCATCACTGTTCAAACACCATGACTCTTTGTCTACGCCACCTGAAATTCAGTTCAAAGGTAAATATAGTAAAACTTATATTCATATAAAAAAGCATGATTTTTAATGAATATAAGTTTTACTATATTTATTGATTGGTCATTGATTTATATAATAAACGTATTAATATTTCTCTCAGTTTATGCTTTGAACGGTTTCAGAAATAAAATGTTGAACCCTTTTCGGTGACATTTTTAACATTTATATGAGTTATAAAATATCTTGTTTGGTTCATTATAAGAACAGCAAGGTCTATTTTTCTAGAATAAAAACCGAAGTGGTTATGTTTAGAATAATTAATGCACTTGCATAATTTGACCCACTTGGGGTCTCTAAATTTGGATGTGAATGAAAAAATGTAAATAAATTGTGTCATCACTCAATGTTAGGGTTATATTGATCAAGCGATTGTTTGACAATGACCTGTGCAAATATTGCATTGCGAATACTAAATCAATTCCAGCAGGGTCAGAACTTATTACAATTTTGTTCAGAAACAAAACAGTAACAAACAGGTACATAGATTTTTTTTGAAATTATTATAGAACACAATTATTACATTTTTTCTGAACACAAAGTTGCAATTTGTATAAAGACATTTATTTTTGGTTTAA
>DVQP01002396.1:0-12692 GCA_018231745.1 Danaus eresimus
TATATATGTGTGTTCTTTAATGTCATTTGTTTTGTCATGATAATTATTCTAACATCATAGGCATACATATTAAAAAGCATTTCTGTTACACAAATATCAAATACATATAAAAAATTAATAATTTGTCATGTTTTGCATTAAGAAAACAAATAACTATCTCATAAAGTAATATATACAAAAAATCAAATATGTAATAAAATTATGAATTAAATAGATTATAAAGGCGTTGTTTGCAATTTTTCAGAAATCGTCGACTCATGGGAGGGTCTAAAACGAATGGATATTATCTATTCATCGCAGACTCTCGTTATTGCGACCTTTAATAGAACCACTTCAAGGCAAATACATACAAATCACAATATAAACATTAACCTCCCACTTCAGATCTCTATAGAACTTTTGTGAATTGAATTTTCTCCTAAATCTTCAACAAAAGACCTTTTTTATAAATCTCCTATTCATGATACATTTGCGCTAATATTTTTATAAGGGTGTTTTTATATTCACTAACTACAATACAGTTTAAACGATTTCATAGATTTTATTTTGTTACATTCACGCATGTTATGGTTTAAGCGTCAATTTAATTGATAAAATGGAGTAAAATAATGAACTGACAGGAGGTGCGTCCATAAAACACGATTTTATCATACCATAGGGAGGGACACGTTTTCGAATATCGTAATAAAAAAGTCACAGATGTCAAATTTATGACGTCGGACCATTGTAAAGAGATTAAAAGATTTACTACAGATGGGGTGCTACGGGGTTACGGTGCTACGAGACCAGCTTTTCAGGTCTACGAGTCTCAGTTTAACAAATTGAACGCTGTAAGCCTTCCGGACGTTGACCTCAGTTATTTTAACTATCACTTACGTACATACAAACGTCGTTCAATGTAAAATTAGTCTCGCTTACCTGTAAAAAGATAAATAAAAATTAGAATTTTTTATTAACTAATGAAGTCAATGTAACAGAAATAATTTTCTTTATTCATCAAAATTAATAGCTACAGTTGACAAAGTGAGGTCATTAATTACACCTCGCTTTGAGACTTTTATACCTTGGCTTCGATCATCGAATTAGCTCCGTTGATTTGACTGTTTTTAAACATAACTGTAACATTACACCAAAATATCGCCCTCTTAAATACTTCACTTTACTTGTACATTTATAATAAGTTGACTTTTTTTACCAAGGCCATTTTAGAAGTTTTCAATATACATTTCTCCTGTAACACAAGAAAAAAAAAGAGATGTTCGCTTACAAATCGTTTGAATAATAGAAATTTAAAAAAATCTGTTATATATTTCTTTTTGGATTTCCTGAATTTCATATTAACAGGAACATATATTTGGTCACAAAACAGAAGTTTATATGAAACCATTGAATTCGATCTGTAATAAATCGACACAGTTATTCCCCAATTTGCATAACATTTAAATTTAATCGGTAATTTATGTTGCTATATTTTTCCACCATCGAATATTTTGGTTATTCGATTTTAATTAAAAAATGGAAGATATTTTAAGCATCGAATTCACTCCACTTGAAGTATATTATTCTTAAAAGATTCGTAAATCCATTCCGTAAAAAAAAAATCATGCGAAATATTTTAGTGCATGTTCATAAGGAGCGCATGTATATTTTTGTTTTTTAATGTTGGATTATAATTTGGTTTTATGTTACCGTGTACGCTGCCGATCCGATTAGTTAATGGTTCGTCTACGAACAGAGGGATAAAAAATTTAAAGGAAAATAATAAAACATGATGCACTTTCCACTTTTTAAATCCAGTAATTAAATTTATATTCTTTTCAATTTAATAATTTCCTTTTTTTATAAAACTACAATAAACGTCATTCATTTCCTATAAGCTTAAATAGAAATAAGAATCTAATAAAATTACATGATATAAGACAAATAAATGAGCTTTATTTAAAGCAACATATCAAAATAAAATTTAATGTATATTTACTTTGTTTTATGCAGTAATTAGTTATAATACAAAATGTTTTACTTTATACGAAGAGCCAAATATTTTAAATATTTTATAGTTTAAATATTCAATGCGGGGTAGGAACACAAATATACAGTAAATATTTTCGCAAAAGATTGAACTGTTATAATACTGAATTCGGCAAAATTGTATTTTTCATATCGTGATGTCTATAAAAAACACAAAATAGCTGTAATTTTTCGCATTTTCTTTAATGTTACAATATCTATTATTTCGGTACTTCACACACATGTAGTTTGAACATAAAACAGAGACACTGTGGTTGTAAAAGATTTATTTGTTAGCGGGTGTTCACTGCAAGTGCACATCGAGTTTTCAATTACACAAAGTGATGGCCACAGGGCTGCGGCTCCACCGCGAAAAACGGCGCTGTGGTCAAGCATCCTGACCGATTGCGCACCGCTCTCCAAACATAACCGGTAAATGGAAAACAAACAGAAACATAATGAAAATAAGGTTTGTTTTGAAGTGCATTGGAAAAGAAAATTGTGTAACTACTGCTCGATAGGTTGAAGGAAAACTCTATCGCTTTTCTAGGGGAAGCTCTCAGTGGTTTATTGCGTTATTACCTGGACGTGTCTGCCGCGTCGGGATGGCCGCAATTTGGGAAGAAAAGAACGATATGTTGCGACGAAAAAGGATTTTATAGAGCTTGGGAGCACCGGCCTTAAAGAAAGGAGCGAGCGCCTCCGTCTATGTGCCCTTCGTAATTTTCTTTGATAGAAAACACTACAGACACTACTTTAGTTTCTATTTTTAATTAATTTAACACTGTTCAATGTCCATAATCTCTAAGTTTCACACTTTCATCTTTATGATAGCAAGCTTTTTTGTGTTAAAATAAAAATAAAGATTCAAATATAATTTAAATAAAAAACAAAGTAAAATTGCAAAGGATGCCTATTATTTTATAAAAACACTTATTTTAATAACGTTTTGTTTAAAATTTTATGATTATTTGTGATTATCATTGAGTTTTTTTAAGTCATGATAATATATAAAATTGAGAAATTTTAATCAATCTTGAATTAATCGTTATAACAAAGATAATTTATTTTTTGTTACACTTTTTGAAAAAAAATATTTACCTGGTGAATATAATTGATGAAAAACAAACAGCATTTAAAATTATAAGCAGTTCTGCACAGTTATAAAAGAAATCATTATTAAAGTTTGTTAATGATCTTACAAAAGTCAATAAACGTAGCAAAAAGTGAAAAAATGGCAACGAAATTGTGTTACATAACCTTTACGACAATCCAACTCGGAATACTATTCAATAAAAGCGTCAGGAATCGCTAAAAGATTGACCCAATAATCGCCCGACAAAACCCGTAACTTGTTCTTAGGGCCTGTGAAATAAGAGTTGTCCATAAAATAAAATAATAACCGGTCAATAAAATCTTTCTACCCGGTTCCAAAGAAATATGTCAAATGCCTCGGGAAATAAAAGAAAGTTGTCGGGAAGATGGAGGCGTGAATTGGCTTGTTTTAGGACGAAATTTGATCTTTGACAGAGCGAGATCACGAACATCAATCGGACTGTAATTGGAGGTTTAGTGTCACATAAATGATATCACCTGTCCCAAAAATATTATACCCTGACAAACATATTTGTAACTTTTCAACGATTCGGTGGAAAAGAGCCTTTCAAAAATTAATAGCAATAGCACATATTGCAATTTTATGAGCAGACTTTTTATATAAACTGTTATATATTTAAATAAACAATAATTTAAATAATGAAAACTTATTTCGCGTTGATGTTTCTAATAGAAAATTGGCTATTCACATGGCTAACCTAGATTTTTTTCAGTGGATACTTATACCCAATTGGCGATAAAAGAAGGCTGTTGTAATAGCCCTAACGCCCAGGTACTAGAATTTTATTGGTAATTACAATGAGAGTATTATGAAAACTTTTAAAATAAAACCGTGGGCAGCAGAACTATTATTTTTATTGAAGTAAAATTTTTTCTTGCTAATATTGTCAACTTGATAGCGATGTCATATATGTAAAAAAAAATATTATAACACACAAAAAGAGGCAAATATAAGTAATCACAAAAAAAAAAACATCTTCAAAATCAATGTTCCATAATGCAAGTGACTTCATAGCAATTGTGTCGGGAAATTGCCGACCTGGACCGATCCGCGCAATAACCTGACTTCTCATTATGCAGATTGCCCGCCGGTTCATATACATTCACTAAACATCTTCTAGCTCTTGTATTGCGGTTCCCCGATGCATTTACTGTTTCAAGAATTTAATAAACCATTGAGTCTAGAAAATATTAGTATGATTATATGTAAATATTTACTAAATTCACATCCAAACACACACAGACACACACACACACACACACACACATTTATATATATATGTGTGTGTGTGTGTGTTTATAATATGGGAAATATGTAGTGGGTTCAAATAAATTTTGAACCGTTTTGTTTGTAAAACATCTATAATTCTTCTACTTCTTAAAACGTACGAAAAAAGTAAGGGTTTCACTATGTACGAGACTTAATTATTTTAAGAGGTTTATAGTAAAATACAACAATTACAATATTTGTTTACCTATATATGTTAACATAACATCTTTTAAAGCAATTCTCTGAAATACTATTGGTTCTAGCCCATTAATAAGTTGTCTATTCCCGAGATGCACCTTGACAACAGTATACTTAAGAAACTCATTTAAGTAACATTGTTGTAAGATTACAGTGAGTAGTATCTACATAATTGGAAGTCCTCGTAGGATATTGCGTCCACGTGAGGCTGAGCAATTTTCTGCGTCATTTCCGGTTGATCGTCCACTCGACTGGCCGCTTCGATGCGCTTCTTTACGCTTAATTAATGTAAATATATTGCTGTAAGTAGATTGCTATGAAAAAACAGGTTAATGAGAAAATATGCAATATTTTTTTCGATACTCTCCACAAGGAAGAGAAATATGAATTTCAAATAATATCTTTGAATGAAGAAATATTGGGGAAAAAACGGAAATCTACTAGAATTTTTATTCAATATAATATGAAAACCAACGAAAAAGAGTAATTAACTGTATAATGTTAACTTGTATAGTTTTAATTAATCAACAATAATGTTTGTATTCTGCCATATTAAATACCATTTTTAAAAAAGTTAAATCAAATTTAAGGTTTTGAAGCTAATAAATAACAAATAACAATAAAAAAACTCATCTTTTATTTATAAACGACTCGTTCAAGAAAACACTCATCAAAGCAAAGAAAATGGGAGATTGAACATTGATAAAAGAATTCATTTAATAAATAATAATAATGGCTTGGTAAAATGTCCATCACATTAAAATATTTGATACTTGATCAGGCGGTATCCGTTGATTACATTTCTCCCATCAAAACATAACAAAACTTTTCTGTTATAATTACAACTCGTTATTGTTTGGATGAGATTGTTCAGACACCGCCGCATATTGTAAACAAAAGTAAGCATTACCTGGATTAATTAAACTTCTTGAATCATTTATTATGAAATATCTAATTAATTTAGAGTCAAATTATAAACTAAGCAAGTCATTCTTTATCAACTTTGTAAAGACTAGATAAACTTTAGGCATTGTGTTCCTAATTAATTTTTCCGCTTAATTTTGGATTTTCATTATAAATTAAATTGTTTATAGCGTTAAAACCCTGAAAAGAAAAGTGTTGATGGAGCTGAGGCATTGATTAATTTTATAATACGATTAAGCTCTGCATCGTTTCAGTGCGGATAGCTGCGTGTTATTATTTCGTAGCTCTTGAAGTATAAAAGGAAGACTGGAAAGGAATGTTGTGGAACATCACGATCGATGCATCTCTCATCCTATCTAATCACGGAATGTTCCGTGTTCAGTTTTTTATACGGATGAAAGCCCATATTTATAAACTGAATACCTTCAACGCACCACTGACCAAATAGTTTTTGTGCCGCTCGTAACGCCACTCAAACGAGTTTATTTTTCTATGCACCGTTATAAAATTATAAAACACAGCAACATGTATGATAGTAGTAACAAATTAAGATAAGACATATCAAGAAAGATCTAGAAAACGTTTTACAGAAATACGATACCGAGAAAGTATAGAGATTTGAAAAGCAGGTGTCTAAGTATTAGTGAAGATAGGGTCACGTACAACCACTGAAATGTGATGACATTGCAATCGTATTGCAAGTGCATGCGTGCAAATGGAACCGTTTAGAGATCTCCGGGAATAACCACGTGTGCAATGTACTCCAAGTACATTTAATAATGTGTCACATAATAATTTGAAAGTAAATTTAAAGCGCATACATATATAAATAAAATTAATTTCAAGTACATATTGAAAAAGTTTTAAAGGGTATTTTTTTTATTTTATAGCTCTCGATTTTAAATTCAAACAGTACCTAATGGTATAGTCTTCCAATAAACGTAATTCATAGTCAGTTAAAGTTACCCTTAATTAATCTTTTGAGCTATTTAGTCAAAGTAAATTCTTGGGCTTGTTTTTGAATTCAGAGACGGGAAACTTGTTAAATAAGCATCGATTCCAGTGTTTTATAGTTATATAGTTTTAAAACGATATCTTAACTTAAAACAAAAGAGCTTTTCAATTCACAAAGAATCATAATTGACTGAAACGAAAAACTGACAATTTCAATAACTAAACAGGTTGATAAAAATATAAATAATGAGATGTGCATTTTTTATTTAAAATATGCACTAAAATATCTATCCTTTGGCATGCTTTAGATCATGTAAATTACCTTTGTTATTAGGCGATCGATGTAATACCGATTATTGAATTATAGATGAAGTATTAAAAGCATCGGATGAATGCAGTTTTTACTCCGCGAAAATCCTGTGGGAAATTCTCGCCGCTGCAGTTGTAAATCCTTCAATTTATGCAGATACTACATTGGCTTTAAACTTGATGACCGTGGAAATCATGACATACAGGACATAGGATAAAACAAATTCAGCTGTAACTATCATATAAAGAAGTGTAAGATATAAATTTTATAAATTGTAAAAATGGTAGTGATAGAAACAAAAGAAAAATAAAGGAGCATTTACTGAAATAAAATTCATATGAAAACTCAGGTCTATTTGCAAAGGGCATTCAATGCAATCGGAATTTAAGCACACAAAACGAACGACAATAGACAATGGGCGGCAAAGGCTGAAAATATTCGAGTTGTTTGCTTTATAAACCGAGCCAATCACGCTCGTGGAGCTTGCAGTGAACTAAACGCCATGACAACAAAAGAGCCGTAAAGAATGGCCCACCGACACACTCGTGCTAATAAAATAGTTCCGAGCAACAGGTTGAAGCGGTCCGTTCCGCTTACAATACAATAGTACCAAAGCGTTTCTGTGATCCTAGTATTAAGTGCTTCAGATGTGTGGGCTAGATTCTCTAATACAATGTCCTTGTGCTTCAATCGATTATGGCGGCTTAAGAAGAGATTTCGTTCCTCATTCAATATGAAAACATATTATTACATAGGTATATTATTCGTCTTTATACTATGTAATCGGAGAAAAAGTATGTTTTTTTACTTGGACAAAACGAAAAGTTATGTATTATTGTTATAAGTGAAAAGGCTATAAGCAAAAAACCACGAGACAAGGATAAATAAAACTACAAATAGCTACTCTTAATTCTCGGGTCGCGTGTACCTTGCGGTTTCACAACAGGATTTATAACTTTTCTTTTATAGAACCAAAGGCTAGTTTTAGACAAGTGTTACCTACGGCTTATCTAAGTTTCATGAGACATTGCTTCGATCGGTTTCATTGGTTGTTGGGAATTTACAGATTAGAGATTAAACTAAATAAGGGGGATACATTTAATATTATTATACTATTTACAAAATGAGATTTTAACAAAGCCACACATTAAATTACTTGGAAACAAACTCAATCATATTAAATTTGAGACTGGAAAGCAGTGCAATCTGTTAAGCAAAACAGAGAGTGGGGACGGTGGAGCTGCGAAAGCGTCGGTAAATGAAGGAGTGACAAAACTTGAGTCAGCTACTAATTAGCAATACAAACATGAATCAGAGGCTATTAGTTGTAATTGAATTGTCGCTGGTGATGAAGTTAGCGCCGCGGTAAATTTAAATATCGTGCCTTTTAGAACTCGGTTTTTTATAATAGCATTTGGGCCAACGAACTGCCTTTTTACAAAATTACATTACAATATATTAAGTACCATTTCCTTTTAAATAGTTTATTGAAACATCTATTTTGTCTATCTTTTCATATAATGTTTAAAATCATTTGCTAAATATTCATATAAAACAAATGACATAAAAAGACTCAGCAACTCAGACCGAAAGAGCGTCTGCAATATTTTATAGAAATTTTATAAAACATTTCTGGCTCTTGAAGAAAATTATCTTCCCTATTGACTAAAATTTTTCACAGCAAGTTTGACATCAATCCATTACTTTTTTCATTTTTATCTTGGAACCGTCCCGTTCCAAGTAGAATTGTTGTGTTAATTGCTTTGTTGGACACTTATAGATCCCAGCCCTCCACTATCTTAGCTTTTTATACGAAAGGGTGTATTAAGATATTAAGATGGAATATGGCTAAAAGGTAATTAAAATTTAAAATGACAGTAATGATAACATCATAAAAATAAATTTTAAATAAAATATAAACTTTATATTTATTTCATATTAATTGTTTCTATTTGATATATGTAATATAACAATTTTTTCCGTAAAATAATAAAAAAAAAATTGTGAACACTTATAAAATAGTATGTACAATTTTTAAAATTTTAAACAAATATGTCTTTATAAAGTACCTCAACTTAATCCAGTTAGCCACAAACGTAAGTATTTGCATAATTGATGAATTCAATAAAACACCCATACGTAGGTAGCGCCATGCGCCGTGATCCCTCATAATATATGAACATAATTATACAAAATTATTGAGTCACTGACTGCTTACCTCTCAGCCGAATTTGTCGTATACCTTTGTATTAGTCTATGGGTACGTTCTAATTGCCAAACATACGTCATAAGTGGAAAGGTTACTGTCGCCTTCACATATCTACTACCTTGATCTTTATGCCCGTACCCTCAATATTCTCATGTGGGTAAGCATAAATTAGAACTCGAATTTCATTCCCGTGTCTCAACATTTGAACTTTGCTTTCGGTGTCGCAGATGTCAGAAAACTTAGTTTACTCATGACTCCGTACGGAAGGGTTCAGGTACAGAACAGTAAGGGTCTATCACCTAAGTTTTCCGTTTTCGTTGTTTTATTACTTTTATAGCTACATAATGAATAATTCCATTCGGCGTAAGGTTTCATGGACTTGAGGTTACAATTAATGTTGCTCTTTCTGTAATATATGAAAGTGAAAATAACAATAAATTCGACGTTACTTGCCTTGTCTGCCTTAGTTTGGCAGACGATAGGCTGGAATTATGAGGGAGAAAAAATCCTTTGGATTAAAATTAGTAAAATATATCGCATATCAATAACAATGTCAGTTATTATTGTTCTTCTGATTTCTTTAATGACAAAACCTCTAAACCTGGAATAACCTAATAATATTGAATCCCCGAGTGGACATATTAAATATCTTTAACTTCAACATAGTACTAAAATTAATTAATAGGGGTTCAAAATAACAGTTATGGTGAATAGCATCCTAATCTTTGTAACGTTAAAGGTCTAATTGCGAATGATCTTTATCGTTATCGCTTAACCAACAGTGTTTGGAATTGTAAATCTGATTGTATTTAATTTAATTAAGTAAATAGGCTTATGAATTAAAAGACTCGCAACAGCAAAAATTGTATTAATAAAACAATAATATCCCCTAAGATACATATTGAAAAAAAGAACTGTAATTAAAAAAATAATCGTATATTACACTGGAAAGCGTACTATATATTTTGCAACTTTGATAGTATAAAGAAGCTGTGGAATCACTAAAAATTCGTTAGTATTTTTGGTGAAAATCACCTTCTTGAAACTTTATCGCTGTTCACAGGCGTGTACCAAGAGGAACGTGCCCGTAAAATAAGAAACAGTAAAGTCAACACTTTCCACGTATCATATATTAAAAGTAGGCTGAAATGAAGAGGCATTTTGTATGAGATCCTATTTTATTGACTCAACTAACTGCGGATTATATAAGCTGTAACATTAAAATTCTCTTGAATGATCACACTTCACGATATGATTTTCCTTTACTCATATCTTTTACGTTTTATAAAATATAAAAAAAACACACATATATAAAAGAGAGACCATGTTTACTGCATATTTTATTATAAAATAAATGCAAGAACTTTACAATTACTGTAGTAACTGCTAATATTATAAAAATTTTCTTAAAAATGCCTATAAAATACTTGCAACCGTCGTTTCTATAAATTATTCACTATAACCAAATAAGGCACTTAAATAAATTTAAGTAAATTGTAAGTAGCACTTTATGTTTTCAATTTAAAAGGGAAATTCAAGAAACCCCAGTCAACAAAAAAAAAAACAAGTTTCCTGCGGATCTATATCAGTACAGAGTGGGGTATAATATCTCAAAGTAACTGAAACATGCTGGGTTGAGACCACGGTGCGGATACAAACTTACTTTGGGTCAGTCAAGATTTACCCTCAACCATCAATAACTATATTCTCCAAGGTGGCTTTCAGGACAACGGCAGACTTTATCTGATGTAGCTCCGGATTAATTAACTTAAATGCAACAAGTCCGAGTTTGCGTTGCTCTCTAGAACGACAGTCCCGTGTTTTATTATGGAAGCAACTGAATTAAATAAGGAGATAGTAAAGTTCTCCATGATCGTATTAGGGTTTCGGATGCTGCTTGGCTAAATTGTGTTTTAACATCTCTGTAATAGAGTTCGATAAACCTTTTATCATTTAATTAATATGTAAGGTGCGCTATATAAAATAACGACTTATGCGTTAAGCCCCTATATACTCAATAATAATTTGATATAAAATAACATCTCTAGCTGATATCATCACACTATCACAAAAATACTCTGGCGCAATATTCGTAATTAGGGTAAACATTTACAAAAAAAAAATTGTGAGGTATTCACAGATTCATTGACATGAACTGTCGCGCTTGCTCAGTTCTATAGTTTACAGCGAATTTTAAAATGTAAATGAAATTTAAATGTGCCTCTTTTAATTTTCGTAGTTAAACTAGGTTCTTGTTCGAGGAAACTAATTAATTATTAAGTGTGACTTAAACTTGTTACTTGGTATATTAATGATAAAAAATTTATACATTTGGTAATGTGGCATATCATGTTTATAATTAAGCCTGGACACGAAATTTACAAAAGTTATTAACGAATCACTCAGCTTGTCTTGAAGACCCTTTACGAAGAAGCGATTGAGAGTGATAAATCGATAGACTATGATGTTCTCCGTTATTCGGTTCTCATATTGCAATGCATTGGTTTATATTGGTCTAATCTTAAAGCAAAATATATCTTATATTTACAGGATTAAGATTATAAATTGCGTAAACTAAATGTACGGAAACGGCTTAATGGTGGCTAGCAGTACAATAGCACGTGTTCCTTGTTATTGGTATCTGACCTGACCGCTACTAGCGATTTGTCCAAATGAGATCCGGGGTCTCGGATGCTTTGTTATTTTTTCTTACAATATCGACTTCGTGATAAATTGACCTGAATTTCTTCGATTGGTATACAGCATTTCTTTCTATAATGACCTTTGGTAATGATTATTGGTTTCGTAATCACTTTATTTGAATACAATAATTAATTAAAAATTTTATAAACAATAAAGTTAACGAGGTTTATAAAAATAAATCTAAAATTCGTTCAGTACAAGTCAAATAGCCGTTATCATGGCTTTAATTGTATAGTCATTAGAAGTTAAAAAAATTATTGAAAAAAGTACATGTTTAAAAGTTAACATTTTAAAAGATAAGGGATATTCAATGAAAAACTATTTGCATAATCTAGTTGCCCGTTTATAAACACGACCAGTCCATGGATTTAATCCCACACAACGTCGATTAATCATCCCGTTGGCTATGTTGAGGTAAATTCGTGGTAATGGCTACGATTGTCCCAGGCTTGGTACTACGTTAATCCTTTATTGGCTAATCGGCTTCACGTTAAAATATATAAAGGCAAAAGTTGATTAATGAGTTCAGGATTTAGTTTAATTTTCAGATTTTTAATTAAAAATTCTAATTAATGTTGCTTCTCTGAACGGTCAATTGACCTTTGAAAGTATTCCCATAATGGATATTATATGTATGACTTTCATTTCTCATGTCACCAATACGTATTAGTTTTGTGTGTAATGTTGTTCAATAAAGCGCGGGTCGCACGCGACTGTCCTACCCCGCCTACCTAATGTTTCACTCGCGTTACTGTGACAACATTACCTTTCACCAAATTGTATTTTCGTGTTCCGAGTTTTTCTTATAAATACTGTTATTAAGACAGTGAGGGTGAAGCGACAACTGCTAATGTGTTAAGTCTCATATTTTAAATAAAACTGTAAGCGAGACAGCTGAATTTTTGATTAAGTTTATTTTAGTTATAGTAGATAGTTGACCGAGTTAAGCTTTTATATTTTTCTTATTAACTTTATAATTATTTGCTTTGTATAATTGTTAA
>DVQP01002397.1:0-12691 GCA_018231745.1 Danaus eresimus
AGTATAATACAAGAAAAAAATAATTTAATTTGTAATTTAGCTGTTTTTCCAGTGAACAGAAAGCATCAAGCGAACAAAGCAACGTTAGAAATCACGCTCGGCGCATTAGTGAGACAATACCGAGAGTCAGATGAAGTTAAAAATTTTAGAACAATTGTATTAAAGTCGAATAGAATAGATTCGTAAATGTTGAGTGGAATACAAAAAAATTTAGTCGTTTGCCAAAAAAAAAAGATTTAGACATTTGCCATAATGTTCTTAGTAAAAAACTTGGAAGCTGTTGAAAATATATAATTGTAAGATCGTTATCACTAAAATCGGCATCAATTATGTCATCTTGACATTGCTTACAATCTCTAATACTTGAAATTTAATACAAACACGAAAATAACAAACCTTAAAAATGTTTCGTCTGTTTGATGAATAAATATAATTTGCTTACCTTAAAAATAACTGTATTAACGAATACAAATTACTTTGCATACATACCTGAAACAATTATATATGTATATTAATTATTTAATATAGAAAGATTCTCGCTTTTAAAATAAAATAGTTTATCGTTAATTAAAATCTTAGTTTATTGTGTGAACAAATAAACGAGCGACCTTTGGGAGATCGATGAAGCGTATTTAAATAAAAAACACTTGGACTTAGCGTAAAATAAAGATTTTTTTCTTAATTGATATATTAAATTAATTTAAAACTTTCAATTATAGAGTAATATGTACGAATAGAAGTTTAATAATTTTTATTTTAACATTATATAGGTCATACAATATTATTAATTTTAAGATATTTTATTTATAGAAATATAGAGACATGAATTTCTTCACGATCATAAAAATGTGACGAGGATATTGTTTCGACTTACAATATGGCTAATAATTTACTGAGCGAACTGGAATATTCGCTTGGATCCAAGACAACCCTACTTGGCCTTCGACCGGATTGGAGCGTTTGGAATTCCTTATATAAACGTCCCGCTATAATATCGGAAAAGAGATCAGAAGTTAATCTATCGGCAACATTCCTCGTGTTTCGCCGGAAGGCATCACAGCCCGCTCCCGCTCCCGCCGCTGCCAGGCTATGGCGTACATCGGCCGTCGCCCGCCACCTCGACGATCATCGATCCCTTTGCAGCACTATGCAAATAACTTGCTAGTACATTCTAGTTTACATTCAAATATAATAGTTAAATATACTTGCGGAGTTTGATGGCCATCTTGCAGTAACAGTTTATACAATGCCACTTACAAGCTTGGATACGATTAATTCACAAGACATTCAAAATTCTACGAAGCATTCAGAAGGAATGTCTCTGTAATAGTAACTCGAAGGAACTTTACTGGAGAGGAAAATATTTTTTTTATTAAGTTTCAAAAACATAAAACATGTACATTCTTTTTTCATTATAAAACTTTTAAGTATTTAGTCTTCGAGAGAAAATTAAAACGCTCTCAGCTGTTAATATATAGTATGTATCTACATGAATTAAATACACCCATGGAGTTTATATGAAACTAAATCCTAGAAGCGTAGCATTATATTTTATTCTCAAAAAATGTTCAGTTACTTCATGAAAAGCAGCTGTTTTATAACGCTTGCGTTACTAATAAAATCCTGAAGAATTTAAACATAGAATAAACTTCAGCGGTTTTAATTTTTATTTGGGAATGCCAGCTCAGTAATCACGTTACCGTTCATAGTGTTACATTTTAATTATAATAGAACCACTAAAGATAATTGCTTAACCTCATTCAGATGACGAAACAAATAGGACATGTAACATTTAATTATTTATACGAGTCGTCTCCGTATACTTATCTCCCGGTGTGTCATATCTGAAACACTCGAAGCGTGTTTTGTAATCAAATACACTTATTTGTTGGTGATTGTAACGTTAAATAACGGTACGAAATTAAATAAACTCTCTAAAACATTCTTGTTTGTTTTTCATGTAAAAGGGATCAAAGCAAGCGTAACTTCGTAGTTTGCAATCGAAATAAAACATATATATTTGTAGCAATTGAAAGCATTTGTGAACACAGACATAAGGAAGTTAAAATTATTGTTATATTACGTTCAAAGAAAGATAAATAACGATAATTGTATATCAGGGGCAGGGCATACAATTAGAATGATCTTTAATTTTTTTCATCCATAGAATACTGTATCGTTTCTTTGGTGGGTGGTATATTTTGAAAATAGTGTGGACCAACTTTGATAAGTGATAACAAATATTGGACCGTGCTGTCTCTGGGGCGGGAGCGACTTAGGAAACTTGACATTCGTTGACGTCGTAAAAAATAAGGCTATTGTATTTTTACGAGATCCGTGAGGTACCATCACAAACGGTCGGGATAAGTGAATGAGTATAGTTGGATTTGAATCGCCGTTCAAGCAAAATATTACAACGACATGCTATAAAACCTTTTTCCTGAAATGTACCAAAAAAGTATGAACATAAAACATATATAAAAAATATTTTTTGTTGTCTTTTAAACCATTTTATATCATGTGTATTTCTATTCAAATGTCATATAAAGGTACCTGGCCATTAGTTTATACATATATGAATTATTATATGTTTTATTTTCAAATCGCAATGTAATAAAGTATCAAAATATCCTTTAAGTTTAAAAAATCATTCACAAAGGAGCTCATCAACAATAGCGATGTATGTAACTAGTTAAACAAATTAATCATTTTTTTTATTTAACTATTTATAATAAAATAACAATCATGTGGTTAAATTATAGCACTATGCCCGTATGTTACAGGCAATTAATAATAAAATGATCAGTGTAAACAGAATTCTATTTATTACAGAACAAAATAAAATAAGCATATATTAAAAAAAAATATTTAAATTAAATACAGGGAACATTCTGAAAAAGAGATAACTCAAAAGCGAAACACATTATATTATAATAAAAGCAATTTAAATTATTTACAACCAACTAGTTCTATCGCAATTCAAGTAATTGAGAGTCATGTAGATGTTTCCGAGAGATGGGGTGAGGCTGGGAACAGCGTATAGTTTCCTTTAGTCGCATCTATTGCTAATATATTCATGAAAGAAAGTAGGAAAAATATTTTGAAAAGCTCTATTTACGTCTATAATATTATACCAATAGAGACGATATCACGTAGGTAAGAAACAAATACAAAATATAAGAAATATGTACAAAAATATAAGTTACTATTATAGACTTTTGTGGTACGTCGGGTAACCAGTATACGGAGTGCATGAGACATCTGAATGGTATGTATGTCGTGGACACGGGAGGCGCACGCGACGCCGAGCAATTTCCGCCTCTCTATCAGATGCCTGCGCTAGTGTTACGCTGTTTTACAACGAGAGAAAAATACGTAAATATCGTATACATTACTATCTTTACATCATTTAACGTTGAACTTTAACTAAGTAGTTCGTTTAATTAGTTTCTTAGAGATAATCCAAGAAACGGTTGCGAGGGATAGTTGGGCAGTATACATGGGCCCCTTTACGTAGGACACAGGGAACGGATTGAATAATTATGGGTTAAGAAGCGAACCGTGTGGGGTCATGGTGAAAACATGGAAAGGGGGCATAGCGCGATTAAATCTAAGGCGTTTCGGCGTGTAACAGGAAGTGGGTCAAGCGGCGCCGCCCGAGCTATTTATTGCGTTTCCGACTAAATTGCAATAGCTATCTTAAGAACAACAAACGTTATAACAGCGCTCAAACGAATTAAAAACTTTTAAATATAGACTTTTATATAACAACCATTAGGAACGGCATAGCGGCAGTATCAAAAGAAAACTAAAATATGTTTTAGAACTATTAGTGGTCTTCGGTATCGCGTATATACGGGACTCTAGAAGGCATACCATTAAAAGTTCTTTCTGTTTGATAGCGCGCCGTTCGGGCTGTCTTAGTCGCTCTGCAATTACAGACAAGTGCCTTTAAATGAACCGAGCACTCGAGCACGGTGCATCGCTTCGCACCCGACTGAGCCCTCTCCGCCGCGCCCTAGCTGCTATTCCGTTTTCACTGTGTTAATTTGATTTCAAACGATTATTTCATTCCTATGCTCTTCTTTTATCGACAATTATTACTCTTTTTTTCATTTTTAAAACAAACAAAACATCGTTAGCTTCTGTGCTTTAAAACACTAATGGTTGCATATAATCAAATCATATTGATGGAAATAGGTCAGAATGTAGTTTAAAATAACGATGCTAACTAAAACAACACAAATATTAAATACATTGCACAATTTTCTTTGATTTCTCCAAAGTGAGCATATATTGTACGGTTATAATACTTTATTTATTATTTACTATACAACAATATGATCAATCATTCTATTTTTACAATTCATCTTATAACAGATAGTATAACGTTTAATTTGTAGTAGGCATGAAAATTTATATGTTATGTAGCTTATGTACAAGAAACTATATAATTATGTTACTATTTTCATATTTATATCATCTTATTTGTTGTAAGCACTCCTTTTAATTGTTCATACAAATAAATTCAGCAGGCGGCTGTATTGCAGGTGGAATTGTTTAATTTTACGACTCCCTGCATTGTACGGTGTTATAGTTTGTGGTGTTTAAATTTACGAATTGACGTTATCATTCATTTTATATTCTAACAGTGAATTGAACAAGGAATAAAAGTAAAATATAGTTGAAGTTTTGCGACAATAAAGCGGAAACCACGGTGCAGTAACATCTAATTAGTTTCGTATTGGCAAAGGATATTCTTAAAGTAATTTAATAGACTTAATCAATAATGAGACTGGTTTACAAGTAAATTACGTACGAGTGCCGATGGTTATCTTTAGCATATGCCGTTCTCTTTTAAGATTAGTGCAAACGTGCGACAGCCTGTATGTTCGAAGATATTGATTTTGGAATGTGGCCAAAAAAAACTTCTAGTAAGGCACGCGTCAACTGCCTCGATGCCCGCTCCCGACGGTAACCCTTTCACGAATATTAAATTTTGTTTTGCTATTTTACGATTCCACAAATTCACTTCAAAATATTATCAATTTCTTTAATTCTGATCGAATCAGTCGATATCATATTAGGTGTATAGACATATATGTTAAAAGATAATTTTCAAATAAAGTTGTAATGGATTCGTTGCTTCTCATCTGTTAATGAATTTCATGTACAGTTTTTTGAATTCTTTTATTATAATGGTCTTGTTAGAAAAGTATCAAGAGTTTAAATGTGTGACATAAAATGAATATAAAAGTATAAATTATAAGCTTGTAGCAAGTTTGAAATGGAAAACTAAGCACTTATTTAAATGAAGAGTGAAGTGCATGCAGTAACGAAACTAGATAAATAATAGTTAATATTATTTTAGATCTTTTAAATACAAAAAGAAGGTAAAAAGTGTCTACCACAAAGTTTCTTAAAGGAGAAGCGTCTATTTTTCTCTATGAGCGAGTCTGCTTCCGTTTATCTGTCGTCTTTAAGTTTACTTTCTTTTATTTATTTTCATATATTCCGTCGTAGCATTTGTCGCTTCGGATAAGAAATGCCGTCATATCTTTGTGCAACGTAACGATCACAAATTTTAAAAGAATTGACATCGCTTCCATATGACAGAGTACACTTGTAGCGTTATGTCTAACAAATGAAAAGTTGTAAACAGATAGTATATTTGCATTTTACGATCGACTATTCACCATGCCATTAACTGAGGCCGCGCTGAGCTCGGTCTTAAATTGGTGTAAATCCTCAAGGCACAGATCATGCCAAACGAGAGGCGGCTCTCGACGTGCCTCCTCCAATTACTTTAATTAAAACAATACCACGGCACCAGTGCTTCGTCGAGTCACTGCGTCTGTTTCCCATTTCCCTATTTAAATACGAAAACGAGCTCGCGCTTAGCATGCAAGGTGTTACTGTTCACTGTACTGCAATAATAATACAGACATTTTAAACATGCATCCTACCTGTACCGTATCCCAGTCTAATCTAGCCGACATTGTTAAGATTCGAAATTAAATCCTGTCCGTGTATTCTTTAATTACACACGTTCTGAATGGTAATGAGGTAAATGTGTACGGGGGCGTGTTTCAAGTGGATTTAACATGAGATTTAATATAAGACCCGGTGACATTGTTATTGCTCATTGTAAAAACGTTATCGATATAGATGATGGCGCGTTCTTTGACGCGAGTGGTTCGAGAATCGATTAGAGTCGTGTTGATTCAGCGACTTCCAAGCTAGTAATTTACTCTCGAGTTGGCTGAAGGCGACACCTGTCGAGAGAAGTGACGGCTGATAATGTGACGCGAGCGCCATTCGGGATCAGTGGAGTGCGAGGAGGCAAATCCTCTAGCCGTCCACAACTTGAGCTAAACTTTACAAAAACTGAAAATAAAACTTTTTATCGGTTTACTACCACGCAGCAATCTCACCGATGTATTACAAATTTCATGTCTATAAGAAGTTAGGAATCTTCAAGTTAATTTGGTCTGTAAGCGAACGACGGTGAATAGACAAGGTTTATCAGCGAATTGTGACGAGACTAACGTAAGCTGTTAAATCCTGGTCTCATCTGCAGGATTACAGCTAACACGGGGTTGGGTGAGGTGCGGGTGGCGCGGGATGGCACGACGCACATTTCTGACGGGAGCCGACTTTACTAACTTTCTTAAGGACGGTTAGCGAAGTTTGACGTGCACGCGCTTGCTACCTAAGCTCAGGATTCGATACTTTGCAACAACTAGCAACATACAATAAGCAAACGTTCAAAATAAAAGAAATCACATAAAACATATTCCCTTACAATATTTAATATTTTTAATCTTTTCCTATTCATTTATATTAATGTGAGATATTAGAAAACACAAAGTTTATGACCTTTAAAAATTAATAGCTTAAAAAAGGAAAGAAGTTTTTTATATACGTCAAATTAATTTGTCAATCTTTAAATGTATAGTGTAAAAGAAAAAAAAATTAAATAAAAATTCAGATTAAATTCTCAATAAATATCTAATATGCAAAATATAAATACATTGCAAGTGTAATATTTGCAGTCATCTTAATCTTGGCTAGAGAACCACTCGACTGTGTTATTAAAAGGTGGAGCTGACGGTGGCAAGTAAGCGAGTCAGGTAGATCAAGGGTAGGGCGGATATAGCTAACAGTTTTCTATCAGAATCTACGCTCGGCCAATGGAAGTAAGCAACCGACTCGAGTTTTACGAGTTTAATCAAAATTATCACGAGTTACGATGAGCTTTGTATCACTGCCTATAAAGGACTGACGTATTGAACCAACTTGGACTTCGGAATTTACGCGGACATTACACAGATTACAAATGAACAGTTTAATATTGTAGCACGCGAACCTTACATTTACATACTTAATAGTGGGGACTATTGTAATGGAACTATTTTCAACACATTAAATCCTGTAATAAACAATCCGAGTCCATAGTTAATATTATATTAAAAAAAAATTGAATTACAAAGTAATAGATCGAAGTTAATCTGATAAATATTGATAAATATGCCAATGTCAAATGAAATTTACAAAACACAATATTATTAAATTTATTTATTACAAGAAACTTGAAGTTTCGATTCACGTGCAAAACAATACATATCTTATTTGTCAACAGCTAAGATACTGAAATAAAAGTCCTACAATATATGAAATTATAATTTCAAGAAAAGAGATATCCTCGCAAGCATCGTGCACAAAATTTTACGATATTTGATAATTAATAAATCAATTTTTAAACTATCTCGACTACCAGAACCCGGTAAAATTTCCTGGGCAGAGCATAAAATTATTCAAAATATGTATAAGTCAGGTCCTAAGCCGGTCGTAAAACGGCATTACAGACATTAGGACGCCAGGCTTCGACCGGATCTCGTCACTTAGGGTGAGAGTTAAATTATCAGAGAACCTGTGGAATTTTATAAAACAAATTTAAAACCGGCTGCGATGTTCAATCCGGAATTTAACCGAGCGTGCACATGTCGATATTAAAATTTAGACGGTAAGAATATATCGCCGTTCAAGTTTTAAGAGTAATATCCCTGGGACTTTACCGTTACTTTCCCAGTGAAAAATGTTATCCCGGCTAACCGTCGTCGAATATTCATGCACTGACAGTAGGATCGTAAATTATTTACGTCATCGGCGTTGCGTATCAGACAAATCTCTTATGCAGATGACGGCTGAGACATATTTCCTACATTATCATTGTCATACTAACGTATAACCTATCGATATAAATGAGACAAATTTATTATTCTTGCATCTAGATATTTGGAGGTTCGATAATATTTCCTTAATAGAACTTCACTATGAAGCAGTTAAATTATAATTGAAAAGGATATAGTAGGGGTTATATCCTCCTCCCGAAAAAGCTTTATATACAAAACAGCAATAAAAATAAATAAATGGCTTACATATTTGCCGAAAACGAAATGAAAATATGAACAACGGCTTAAAATATTGTATTATTTTCAAAAGTTCCATTTAAACTGTCAAGTAGAAAATCCAATTATAAAGTGCATGTACATACAACTGAACGGTGGTACAATTTGTCGAAAAATATCTACTGTATCGCTATGAGAATACACAAGAGTAATAATTATTACTATCAATGATGTTAATCTATGAGCTTTATGAGGTTTTTCTTTTTCCGCATACAAGTTTATACTATCCCTTAAATGTATAGAGGTTTTTGTTTAAGGAGAAGCTTATTTTGTATTCATAGGTTTTATGATGAGTAAAAGGCAGTTTTTTTTACGACCGAATACAAAATACAGAATTATAATTATGTTATGTGACTTTATATGATAACATTGAAAGTTTTACAAATAATATTCAGAGAAAATTTGCTTTTCTGTAGCATCAGACTACGATCGTAGCACGATATTAAACGGCTTCGTTACCTTCATAATTATGTGCTAATTATGACAAAATTAAAAAAATTCCAATACCAAAAGATTCTATAGAAAATGAAAAGCATTAATTGACTATAGACAATAATGGCGCCTTCAATAGAAATTCTTTGAATGGTTTAATAATTATTTCCAAAATAAAAACCATAAAATTTTCTATTGAAACAGAGCTTTCTTTCGTTAGCTTTATTTTTAAAAGAAAACCATTTGGTCGACGAAAGATTCGTTTAGAACAAGGATAGGGTACAAATTAAAAGAACGTTGGAACGCTAATTCCATTACGATTCGATGGATGGCAAAAGTCCTCAGTTAGAGTCAAAGCCGGTAAAACGTAATTGCGACTTCACTAAGCTGGGCTCCGCGCGGTCTGATACGGACGAAAGGGGACCTTCTCTGGAGCGGCTGATATAGAAGCGCAATAAATTTAGCAGGATGAACGCTGAACGCACTACTTATATGAAACGGGCGTACATACAACTCGGCCTCTATAGAGGAAAACGAGAGCGTAATCAATATTATTTTTGTTGGTTTAAACGTTCAATAGGAAATATAAATAAGATACAAATTTTGATGATCATCTTTTTTGTTATTTTATCATTATTATCTTTGGAAACAATTTATAACGGTTCTCTCTACAAATAAATTGATCGAAGTTTAACTATATATTTTTCTAAGTTAATTTTTATATGCACACTTAAAATATGAAATTTAATGTGAAGTTATTAAAGTTTTCAGAATAAGATTTTCATAAGAACTACGTCATCGACGTGTGTACTCTTTGAATATATTTTTTTAATATATCAAACACGGCGGACGTACATGGATGCGGATATCATATTGTTTATTATAAAAATGTGAATATATTAAATTTTCACATACAAGACGAACCTACTAGCACTGAAAATTAAATCGAAATAGTTCGGGTATACTGGGGAATAACGGAAAACAATGTCAGAAGAAAACAACACCAAAGATGAAACAGAAGGCAAAACAAATTGTTAATGTTGTTATTTTGGATACACATGTTTATTGGTATGAAACATGGCAGCCTCATAACAATCCCTTTCACTCTCCACAAATTGGAAGGAACGTGTAAAGGAAAACATGGCCATAAATAAAACTGCTAGATCTACTGGATAGACGGCCATTAGGCGAGATAAGAACAACTTATATACGCGGTAGGAACGCATGGACTGATTAACGAAACGGAACGTAACTGACTCTGTTTGGCGATATCGATGCGAAGGCATTTCGGCTAGTCACAGCTGAGAAATTTATTGCAGTACTCCCGAAGATATCTTCTTACGGACTCATTAAAAAGGAGACATGTCGTCCATAAATCAGGAGTTGTAGCGGTGCGGCCGCGGCATTATCGGGCCAGAGTTTTGCCGGCAATAGGCGCTATCCGGTTCCGTCAGAGCGCGATCGCTTCCATTGTGCCGACGTTACCAAACACACTACCACCGCAACCTCATTACATTATCCCCCTTTCTCAATACTTTGCTTCTTACGGACGTATTCTTGAATTTCTTTATTCCCTTTTTTCCAACATTATCTAATATTGCTGGCATTATCTTGAACTTAATATATTTTATTACAACACGTTGTTTTTATGCATCATTTATGTAAAATGGCATGCAAATAGCACGAAATAAAACAATTTCTACTAGTATTTATAATTTGAAATAATAATTGTTATTTAATACCTTACATAAGTAGGATTCTAAAGTCGAGATTCAACTTTTCGCATAATTCCTAACATTCATTTCACCGTCTTATTAATTTTCATAATTCATTTTCGGGTAACCATAAGTATAAAGTTTGTTTCGTGTTTCCATAGAATTATTAGTAAATTTTCTTATTTTGGTTATACTCCAGATACTTTTACTCAACGTTAGTCCTAATGATCAATGAGGAAAGTGGTGTTACAACATTTTTGTTTTACACTTGACAGGAGAAATAGCTTATATAAGTGTATCATGGAGGCTATATAAAACAATGTTTCTGAGTCCTGATATATTTTTCTAGAGAGTGAGTGCACTTATCAAAAAAATTAATAAAAGCAAAATAATAATAAAAATACAAGTCATTATATAAACTCTTGGAATTTAATAAAACAAATACTGTTCTAAAACTATATATTATGATCGTTGATTTCAATCAAAACAATTTATCCTAGAGATTCATCATCCCATTAAATCATCACACTGGCTTACTTTTGCTGTAAGGAGAGATTTATACCTTAAATTTGTTTGTTAGAATTCGATATATTACTTCTGGTGTGAAGGTGTTGTTTATCAAATCGTTTAGTTAGAATCATAATGTATGGACGAATACGAGGACAATAATTGGCATGCAACTCCCAAGAACCGACTTCATGGCTCGCGCAGCCGTCACAGGCATTAATTGACCGGTGATATCAATTATGACACATCACTAAGTTCACGGAACCTCGTCATGCCTGTACTAGTCAAATAGCCATAGAGATTCACTCAAAATGTCGTTGGCAGATCTCTCTGAGAATTTACGACAAACAAGACGACCAATAAATGCAAATTTTATTGTTTATGGCAGATTTAACGGCAATGAACTCTTTTAGAGAAATGTTCAAGTGGTCCAAAGTATTTTAAGGCTTGAAAATTTGTATAAACTTAAGTGACTAGGGATTTCTTTGTTATAGGGATTTGAGATTTATCCTCGTAGCATGAATATTATATTGTGTCATTTTAAGCAGTCAATATTTTTATTACATTGTGCATTTACATTGCAAAAAGAAATAAGAAAATAATATTTATATTACAGAGGCGATATACAAATGGTACGAGAAATTTTTAATCGATATTTGATGTGGGGTACTTTTCTTTATAAAAATTATGGAGCTTCTTTATAGTGAGTCTTCATGTAGACAATCTTAAATTAAAGGTTGTCTGTAGTACGTTGTTAAATTACTAGGAGCGGTCTGTCTGAGGTTGATAAAGACTATTAAAACTTACTCGATAGACTGCCGGATTAACGGTATACTTTCAATTGATTTTACAGAAACTCCGTAGGGTAGACTATTTAGGTGTGAGGAAAGGTAGAATAAATCTTATCTCTATACCAATATATTCGTATTCTTGTGACGTTTTCTCTTAATGCTTTATCAAATTAAAAAAGTTTCTTCGATTCGAAGGTTTGAAATTCAGTTAGCTAAGCTATAAAGTTTCTTAGTTAATTAAGTAGAGTATTTTATATAATGTATTGGCAAAGTTATAAATTATTCCATTGTAGGGCATGTGTTATTTTTAAGGTTATGGGTCTTGTTGAAATTTCTTTGTTCCTCAAAGAACATGTTTTTGGGTTATTATGTCTTTTTTATAACTTTTAATATTTATAGATTTCCATATTCGTGTGGTACATTTTAGAAGGTTTATAGGTAATAATGATGCTAAACAGCAGGAAAGCTAGCTGTCACAAATATAAATCCACAATCCACATGTAAAGACGCAAAGTAGTTTAAGACTGAGAAAAGAAAAAGTTAAAAATGAAAAAAAAAAAGGGATTAGGCATTTTATTATCAGAAGAAACTTTATTTTGATAAAATCTACTATAGTAACCGACTTGCTGGGTTGTAGTATTGATTTCGTGTGGATGATTGAGCTGCTGTCATATCTGAAACTCGTCAAGTTAGGCCCTGTTTGGAATAATTGAATACACTGAATGTGTACACGCTGGTCTTGAGCGGTTTGAACGGTCTTTGTTGCAGTTGCTCT
>DVQP01002398.1:0-12686 GCA_018231745.1 Danaus eresimus
GATATATGAATAATGCCACAAAAAACTAATTTTCCTCAAACCCAAATTTAATCTTCACATATCACGCAAACGTTATGGCAGCAGTCCATTAAATAGCTACAGTGAAATTCGTGGACCAAAGCCAATCAAGCGTGTGAGCATTCGTTGAGTTAACGCTTACTTCGTGTGATTAATTGTACGTTAGCCATAAATTTATTAGGACGTGATGATATCAAAGACATAATTTTAACGTTTGATACTCATGCACCGGATTACGATTCGAAATTTCGGTTATATTACAATTCTCTTCTATTATTTGCCCAGTATTTTGATATTACTACTAAGAGCCAATTTCTTCTTAATATATATTCCAAAAATAAGCGCTTCTTTATTTTTTATGCAATATATTTTACTCGTATTAATGTACAACTTCAAGCAACATAATTATAATATTTACATTTCATTAACCAAGAGTTTGTTTATGTTTGCTTAAGATATTTCGATATTTGTTTCCACACAAAGACGATTGCTCGAAAGGTAATATATTACTTGATAAAATTGATCACCGATGTGTCACAGAACGTTTTCAACATAATAAATCAAATACAGTTAACTGTTGTTTATTGCCAGAATGTATAATACCGAGCTAAAAAGCTGATGTTAATAATTCAAAGGTTGTCTGCAACTGACTTATAAAAGTTTATAACGTACTTAAGCATCCCCTCAACCACACTAACAAAATACCCCTACAAAGTACCTTATGTATACATAGATTATGATGCATTCTTTTAATTGATAAACTACCCAATTTTCACTCTAATATTTATCTTTGTCACTGAAAACTAATACAAATATCTACGTTTACTACAAATAACAGAACGTTTTCATTTACATGAACTATTCTTTATAAAGCTATTTTCACATAAAGGTAGTTTGAAATTAGACTTCATTTTCTCTATTAGGTCATGTACTTACGTGTATGTTATAACATACCTCGTTCAGTCTCATCTGAACTTCGAGTGAACACGGTAACAGTGAAGTAATCAAGAACTGTATTAAAATAAAAGAAAATTGTTTATATTTATACGTAAAGAGAAAATGTAATTTACTTTTAAAGCTCACATATATTTCATTTTTCAAATATGAAATAGCAATTTTTATAATTTACTATTTATTACTTTCAGACTCTTTTCTTAAAATTATTTGTGAAATTCATACCATATTATATGACATATATTTTTTGGTAGTGGGTTAGATCGTGCACGTATACCAACTTATATATTATTCAGAAGATAAGTGGCTATTAAGAAACATAAAAACCGAATTGCTTTTTATTTAAACGCATTTTTATTCTTTTATTTCAAACAAAAAGTATGTAATGAAATCCCCAAGTAAGACTTAGAATACCCCCTCTGGCCATAGACAATTAGTAACTGTCAAGAGTTCATATCTGTAGTCTGATTAACTAAATTGGGTTCATTTTGTCTTTACAGTAACATATATCTTTCAAGTCTGTTCAATGCCACTAAACTACATTAATAATGCAAAAGTTGTCTATTTTGTCCCCGAAATTTTTGTGTGAAAACCATTTCGAGCGAATTTGGTTCTTAGTTAAACGATTGACACAGGAAAATCTTACAATTTAAATGTTAAATAAAATACTCAGTAACGACCCATTTTTAAATTAGTGAGATAATAATTATTGTGTTTATGTCAATAATTTAAATACTTCAATATTATAATAGCAAAAAATTAAAACAGTATCTGTCTGAATATTTCATCTTCGTTAAAGATCGGTACGTATAAGGCTGTCCTATTGTAAATCCGTTGAATAATCCCACCCAGGTCTTGTAAGCCAGTCCGTCTTGAGCGACGTGCTACCATTAGACATTGTTTTAGACTTAGGCAGAACATGAGCACTAGAGCTTATACTAGTCTAGGTACATACTAACAAATATAAATTATGGAAATCCATCGTTCATTATTATGTTACTTTTGAAAGTGTTGAAAAAAAACTATGAAAGTTTCCAGGATCGTGCTGGTCTTAATGAAATACTTTTTTTAAATCAAAAATTATTATCTTTGTTTAATATAGAATGTATTTTTTATAATAACAAAGTAATAATATCGTAAGGGATTAATTGGAAAAATAATTACAGAACATTGCGGGTTCTTATATTACACTATAAAATATATTTGTAGAGACATAAAAATTTGATATATTTTTTAATGAAGTGCATATGTTATGTAATGTAAAAATCTGTACAAAATATCTTAAAGAAATACAATCCACTCAAAACAAAAATATCATATTAGTGGCACATTTTTCATTCAAACCTAAAATAATAATTTATATTTCGCTAATTTGATATACTTCATTACATAAATCCCGTATCAAAAACCAATTCAACCAACATGTTGTAAAAATTAATAGACGTACAATCCCGAGGGGCTTACAATCGATGCTAAAAATATGACGGCCTATCTATTATAGTCAGAGAGCCGACGAGTGCCAACCGATAAATGTTGAACAATGTTTGCTTTAACTATTGATTTTCAGATAACGAGCACCGCCCAGCATTTTACTCCGGATGATCAACTCGTCTCTCAGTCCCATATACATCATAGACAGACTACAGGAGAATGAGAAAAGATGACAGCATAAAGCTTTCAGCATAATAACCACGCCGAGCGCCATTTTGAAAAATAAGTTTATTATTAAAAATTATTGTTTGGCATGCAATCCCCATACAAAAAAATCTAAATGTAATATAGACAAAAGATGTTATATATTACGGTAAACTGCTTAGAAAACGGACCCATATTAACTCCGCTGCTGGTAATTGGCCAAAATTTACCCTTTATATCTCTTACCGAGGAATATCCAATATGGCGACAGGGTGAACCAATTTTGGAGCAATCATTATCCTAGCTTGCTTTAAGCGATGGCTTATGGATCCGTCCGACCCCTAAGAGTAAAATGGGAAACGAGGTGTCGGGAGATATTTGTTTTCAACTTTACTAGCGATATCCTTGAAAGAATCTAAAACAGAGTTAAAGGGGATTAATGTTCGAAGTTAGTAATCGCTTTCCGAGCTGTTCATGATAATAAAGTGTAAAGATGTAGGGTTTCTTAGACAGAAGATGAGAAAATTGAACACTCAATTACGGCACCGCGTCGCCTAACCCTCTTAACCAATTATAATAACTTCTTATTATTGTATTCCTAAATCTTCATTATGAAATAGAGGTTTATTTTTAAAGAAATTATTAATGATAAACTAAAGGCTTGATACTTAAACTTTAATGTGACTAAAATTTACAGTGTCTCGGCGCCAAATACTGGTAATACATATTAATTAATTTTACATGTTGTCTTCAAAATACGTTACCAACTTGTTTCCATCCACCGCTAATACCTAAGGCATAATATTATTCAATGTAAAACTTGCCATTCTCCTTGTATAATTTTTATTCATAAAGATGGACGTAAGACAAAATTATTACACAATTCCACTACAAGCTGCTTTATCTCAACAAATAAAAATACGAGTGACTTAGGAAAAGTTTTGCAATCGTGTTTGTAAATCTACATCCAAGACAGCAGAGAAATACTCGTTGTATAAACTTGTCCAAGCAACTCGATATTTTTCTTTGTTTCAAACTGTTTTAAACAATAGGGATTTAATCGCGTTTAAACTTTTAGAGAGAAATATTTTTGAAGTTGAATAATTCATGACTTCATATTGTTTCCTTGAAGTAGATTATATTTTTTAAGAAAATAATTACAGTCTATGAGAGTGAATTCCCCTAACGATCAAATTGTTTAAGTAAAACACAAAAAAATTCACTTCACAGTAATAGCGATGCTGATAAATTTCTTTTTAAAAGAAGCATATAATTTGAGAATATTTTTTTCACTTCCTCTTTTAAATTTTTTCTTTTACCACAACTTTACTGTCAGAATTACAAAAGTTTAATATTAAAACATATACGAGATTCAAACATAGTTTTCCTTAAAATCTTTCTGCTCCTGAAAACTTTAGAAAGCATTGGTGTTTTTATTGGAATTATATTTCAAAGTATATTTTCCCAAGTGTATTGAAATCTAAAGTAGGAAGATATTTTGTTTTTGTTCAGACAACCTTACGCAATACATTCTTATTATTTAATCAAGGACTTGGCTATTTTCTTTGTGTTTATGTTCCTTTATAAATATTCTCATCAACGGATTTAATTCAGTTTATATATTGAATATCGAAGTTCAAAGCGAAATCCAAAACATGTTATGAAATTCATTTTGTAAATGTGACCATGCTAAAACGATTTTGAAGTAATATTTTAATATTTCTTAAGTTTCTATAATGTTATAAAAAGAAATATAAAAATCTTTTTAACAAGTAAATGTTAACTAACCTGCATAAAACGTCCTGCTACTTCGAGCACTAATGCACAAATGACAGTAAAAGGCGCCACAATAAACTCCGTCTACCCTACAATGCGTTATTCAATACTTAGCAATATACCACATGAATTGCCCCACGGAACTCCGTTCAAGCTTGCAGTCTTTTCACTGGATCACGATAACCGTCTATTAGCTGCCAATTCATCTTTTGTTACGTATAAATCTTTAAAGCTCTAACATGTCAATAATTATTATTATATTTTAAGAATTAACTCATTAGTTTTTAGCTTTAGTATTTTGTAAAATAAAACATATGCACTAAATACCGTCCATAACAAAAATTTACAACAAACAGCAATTATACTGAAAATTAAGATTTCAAGAATAATGGTTACTATATTATTTATTTCGTGTGTTACAGACACCTAAAGTCTCAAACTTCTCTAAATTCTTTGACTATTGGCAAAGTTAATATTTATTTTATTTAATCCACACCACTCATTTAATGGACCAGACTCAAAAATATTTATAATGTAAAAAAATATTGAAATTATTGATTTTATTTCCTAATAATTTAAGCGAGACCTAAGACCTATATAAAGTATTGTAAGCAATCACTTCTATACTAACTAATTGACTGAATTTAAAGGCTCTGATAGTTACCAAAATACATTTTGATTTATGTTTACTGTGCTCATTTCATTTGATTTTTTTAAAGTGTTTCCATAAAAAGCCTTAAATTAGTCTTTAAAGGGACTCACAAATATGAAATAAATAAAATGAGTTTAATTTTATCTTAATAATTATTATTTATTAAACTATTGTATCTGAATAAAAAAAACACTTTGTCATCCACAATTCACTTCAGAATTATCAAATCCATTGTTAAACTAAACAGATATAAAATTATTTTTTCCCACGGAGCGGATTAAAATTCTATAACCTAAATAAACTTTTCATATATTGCTAGCACTGGATTAATAATAAACAAAATTTATTTAAAACTAAACTTTTTACATTGTCTCTTTTTTCAAACATATTTTTCGACAAGTTCAAAGCTCTGTTTGCTTAATTAATTGCAATCAAAATTTCTGAACGAATTTGTGAATTTAAAAAACTTTAAGTTGTCCTTCAAAATATGTACTATCATTAAAAAGATACGAAGTCATTTAATACAAAAATAATATTGTTTTCAATGAAAACTTTATAAAGACCTCTGAGTTAGTTCTGACACACATCCCACTCTTGTTACTATAATGTTTAATATAAGATTTAACTTTTGTGTAAATCTATATGATACTAGCTGAACAAGATGCTATTTTCTGAGAAAAGCTCTTTCGAAAACTTTCGAAAACTCTGAAATAGACCATAGTACATTAGGACTGGTTTTACTAAAATATTAAACATGATTATTTATAATTTAACTAAAAATATACTTTTTGATGTTATTCAATGCTAACGACAAATAATTTTATACAACGAAATGCAAGTTTCTTTAGTTAAATAATAATGAAAAATTATTCACAGTTGCGAAATCGATTGCCAACTAATTCTGGTTAGCGTTAAAACGGAACCTACACGTATTTTTAGATTAAGCCTGATTACTAATTTTATTCCTTTAATTATTATTATTAAACATGTATATTTATACATAATAGACCAGAATTTCAACAAATATTTAATCTTCCACTAGTAATTTCTTAGATTCGAACAATAATACCAAACTAAGACAGTTATATTCCATAAAACTGAACAGAATTTATGTCGCCTACAATTCATAGTATACATAAATGTCAAAGGTGCTTGATTTGCGTCATTAATTTGCAATTCCAAGAATAATATGACGACAAATACACTTATAATTTTTATTACGTGACCATTAAAGGAAAAAAAATCTGGGAATATGCTATGATCTACTTTACCACTTCTAGATAATATACTCTCTTGAACAAATGAAGCAGCTTCTCTCTTTAAACTGTCGTTGTGGAAAATCTAGCGTACAAGTGACTACAATGGACTTGCCAATAGCAGAAAGTTTATAAAAGACAATCCGCTATTGAGCTACGGAGATTTAAAAAACTTTACCTTCCTTACAGTCACATCAACACCAGATCGAAACAGTACAATTAACGAATTCAAATTGGTGCGACCTTACAGTCGGACGACAGCAATGGACTTTTTGTCCCGCAGTAAGGGTGTTGGCTGAGAGTGAATTACGACGAATATCCGGGGAGCTGGGAACGTTGGGACGTGCGGCACATCACTTCATCTACACTAATTGGGATATATAGCTACAATTTTGTGCGACATTACAAACCAATATATGTTGGGACAGCTTGTACATTGTCTTTCTCCTTATTTGTTTTTTTAAATATTTTGCTCGATAGGCATACATTAAAATACAATACTAAATATAGTTTTACATCCTCCTTCATGTCACTCTTTGTACAGAATATATATTTTTGCGTAGAACGCATAATACGACAATTTTTTTGCCACTGATAATTTCCAAATGAACCCTATTTCATTTTAATAAAACCTTTCGAATAATTTCGAAAAATTACTATAATTACGATATTAATTTGAGTATAAAGAGCAAGACACTGCTTATTTGCTTACGTCATATTTTTTTTTACATAAACGTCTGGGTGTTAATACTAGGAACCCTATATCCAAATCGCTTACTTTAACATAAAAAAATACTTTTATCATCAAAACAAAGGGAAATATTCCTAATTTTTATTATTATTAACTCAGGCAATTCTTAAAGCCTAATTGGTGTTTTGGTACAATCCTTTCATAAATAAAAAGAAACGCACGGAGCTAGTTTCCGGTGAAAATAAGTCTCTCAATTAATTATAATTGTTGAAATTTTGTGGGTTGATATCGTATTTTATGGACTAAAAACACCATTAAAAAGCAAAACAATTAAATGTTATTACTTTACCTTCATCTATTCGCTGTAAAAATAAAAATGATTGCTATGTTGTTGAAAACCTTCCAAATGATATAAAAATAAAACATTTTTAAAAGAGAAATGTAAACTGCGGCCATTAAAAGATGCTCCTCTCCGTATTTAGCAAATTGAATGCGAACCAAATCTCACGTCACTCTCCAAACGAATCGGGGCGCTTTCGAAAACGAAATTTTAAAAATAAATTTTTCTTTATAACTTACGTAATATTAGTTTCATTTTTTTCTTCTTTAAATCTTTGTCAATGTCACGTTTACTTTTATAACATTTTAATATCTATTGCCCTTTTTAAATATTGTTATACATTCCAGTTATAACGCCCGATTAATTTATTAAACTTTTCACCCTTATTTGGAACATAGTAAAAATAGTAATACTTAAAAAATATACTACAAAAGTATAAAGGTTCTTTTGTAGATTGTACTAAATGACGTATCTACAATAATAAATGTTGACGGGCAAGAAAAATAATTAGCGTACATTACACCTCAAAGTTATGTATATATATATATATATATAAAGTTTATTTAAACTAAATATAATCACAATACTAACTCACACATGTCAACCATTACTCAAAATATAATTGAAAAAATAAAGGCACGTAAGAAATTATACGATTTAATATTAATTTGTTGTATATATTCCATCCCAGTCACAGGATAACTAGTTATTATTAAATATCCTGATGGCCGAAATACTCGTAGCACAATAATATCAAGAAATCCACTAATTACAGGTTCTTATTAGTTACGGTATCCGAAAGGAGAACCACATTACATGTACTCTTTATATAAATAAAATATCTTTCCAAAAAGAAAAATAGTGCAAAAAGATGCACTATTTTTGTTAAGCAGCACAATATATAACAATGTATATATAACGTTCATAAAAAATCAATATTCACGACACATTTCATCCGAAATCCATTTCGGAATTGATTTACTAAACCGAAATTAGCACAATGACGGCAATCATATACGTGACTAACTGTTCCCACTGCACGGAGAGTTGAAACGTCAATATCGAATTCTGTAAAACGGTCCCGTAGATCGGGGTACATTGATTGCTAAATCTTGGAACACGTCACGAACACTACATTTTATCATTCAATCAAATGTATAGATTTGATATATCACTTGTATATGACAACAATTATATAGAAGAATTAAAATATAAGCCAATTACTATACTAACGTGAGCTAATAACAAGTGGGTAGTTACTCGCCCATTGTCATTGCCGATGCAAGCCAGACGACCGCATGATAAATTTTGTAAATGCAACGACTTTTGACATTTAAGCTACTCCCAGCGGCATCTGAATTCGTAAATAGCTATCCATCAACATTTACTGAGCTTCAGGATGTGCATAAATAACATAAAATTTTTATCTAGATTGTAATTGACTACAACAACCGGCCAAATTCAGTTCTTACTTAATTCGTTTATATATTTTTTATAAAAGTATATAAAACTTCGCTGTTGATGATGATAGAATTGTCAATTACTCTGTGCTAGCCGGTTGTGTGCTCATTTTATTTTACGATACACAAACCCTTTGACCCGAATCATGTTCTAACCTCGACCCTCCGCCGTTCAAGCCAATAAAATCAAATGACGAAGCTTACAATTAACCTACCCCTATGAAGATCTGAATATACGATCTATACAAATATCGCAGAGTACTTGCTTCAAGATTTTCAATGTGGATTACTTGATTGTGTTCAGTGGTATTGCTATTGCTTGTTTATATGTCAATAATTATTATTTTTCCACCAACTATAGTTAATACGTTGTTTGACGTCACGAAAGTAATAATTTCTAGTAACACAAAAAAATATATTAGACCAGAGGTCTCAAAGTCATGATTCATAAGTAATCACTTTGACACGTAGTTTAATTACTTAACAAAAGCTTATACCTACATCTAATATTTATTTTCTAATATCACAAAACCTAATATTTTTATGTTATCGATGAAACGTTTGTTATAAAATTTAATTCTAAACTTAAATAATATTATAAATGACTTGAATTTCCATTAACTCACTTCGTAAGCAATTAAAAAGATATGAACAGAATACATGCACTTGGTTTTTAAAGGAGCTTTGACTGCATAATATTTTAATTCCTTTGTTAAACCTCCTCTCTTCGGGACAAAGTGACTAAACGTACCCGTATTGGCCTCTAGTGACCTAGCTAGTGGGGCCGACTTGCATGAAATCGGCCGAGCATTTAGGGAGTGTGGAAATAACAAATGGACATAGGTGTTCAAATTATGTAGTATTTGTATATCACATATCACATTGAGTGGAACTTTACATGTACTATGTTTAAATATATTGCTTTAAAATATTACTGTACTGTATTTTATTACGGCTAATTTTAATTAAGGGACTTCTTAAAAAGATATTGTTGAACTAATTCTTAACAAGTAATTGATATCCCTGATGAAAACCTTAGGAAATAAATAGTCTCATATTTCAAATGCTTGGATGAAAGTTGCAAATTTCCTACAGTATAAGTTAGAAATCTGATAAAGTGTTATAGTTTTTGCGATCAAATTATAAACTAAAATATAATTTACTTGTTAAAAATATTCTTACTTGATTTTTTTATTTTAAATGATTTGCATAACTTTTTCTTAAGTTTATGCTATCAAGTAAATTAATGCCTGTTTCGAACATTTTTTCGCTTGAACACATAGTACTATTATTACGAAACCTTATATCAAAGTGAAAGAAATATTTGTTTTATACCTTACATTATGCCCTACTTTATAATCTTGATGAAAATAAGATGAATACTCGGAATATGAATGCATTGAAGTTTTTTACTTCATTAACCTTACAAAATTTGGACAATAACTGTGTACACAGATCTACTAGGCAGGCATATTTGAACACCATGATATAAAATTTATAAATGTCGGCCAATCTGTATCTATTCTACCAAAGAAGAAACATTATGTAACAACTAAAAGCTTTCAGTACCGGAAGTCAGTATCGAACCACTTGTCCAACATATTGTTTGAGTTTCAAAATGTCTGGACGAAGTTTTAAATGTGGATGGTCATACTGAAAGCGTTGTTTATGTAACTATAACTAAGTTACTCAAAATACTCAGGTTTGTTTAAACGGTAAATTTGTTTCACAACATTTTAAAAGAGCTCTTACTAAATTCTTACGTGATCAGGAAGCAAGTTAATTGAATAGAAAAATGCGAGCAATATGACAGTCACCCACCATGCTTTGGTTACTATAAAGTTTGTAGACCATTAAATTAATGATGGTCAATATTGCCAGGTAATACAAGCTAACATTGAATTGACTTGATAAATATTTGAGTTTCATATCTGAGCACCAAGGACTGAACTTGTGTGAATGTTTATCGGGCTCGACATAAATTATGTTGCATTAACCTTAATAGGAATCACAGTTCCAGAGAAAACGGAATTTTTATATTACTTACAACTTTTATTCTAATTAAAGAATAGTAGTTTGTGTTTGTATTTTTTTTTAAACTTCAAGCCTGATATTTTAGTAAACACGGCCTGTCTGATTTTTATTCTTTATTATTAATTATAGCGGTGCACTGAAAAAATAACTATTTCAAATATTACGTCACGATCTGATGTACATAACACTAATTTTATAAATTACGTCTAAGACCATAAACTCAATCTATGTCAGTAAAAAGAAATATATTTTATTACTGATGTACTACATTGCGTTCATACTTTGTACATTAAGTACAAATTCTGCTCAGTATGTTAACCAACTCAATTAGAAGTGTAAAGAATATTTATTTAACATTATAAATAAATCAAAACCATATCAGACTTTATTACGTTTGAAACTGCAGTCATCAAAACGCAATAATATATTAATCAGATAACAAATAAATCATCGACGATTTTGTTGAATAATATCGCAGCCCAAGCACGAAGTGAATCAATCATGCGTTTTAACATTTAAAACGAATAGATCCGAACGGTAATCCGAAAAGGCTTATACCCTTACAATTTTTTATTCTTTCGCCTTATTTTTCATTCAACCACCGTTCAATCATTAATTGACAAGAGCCAAACAAAATTCTAGAGCGCTTTCATCCGTAACGATTGCTAGCAGTCAATTTTATTTCGGTCGTTTTTCTGAAGCAATCAACACTTTGTCGTGACTGTTTTCATGGAGAACTTTTCTTTAGTCCACTGAAATATTTTTTTTACAATATCATTACAACTTTAAGAAGGCGATTATTAAAAATCAACGATATCATAAGAATAATATATTACTAATTTAAATATCTTTCGTAATATATACTAAAGCATATGTACAAGAAGGTAATTCCATTTTATTCCATAATAAGAAACGTGATACTATTCCTTCATAGCTATAAAACATGTAAACGCTAGAAACCCCAATTCTTTACAGTTTCATTTGTGTCAATGATGACGGTGTGTGCGTTGAAGCAGATCTCAATAATATTTACATACAGAACCAATAACGTTTTCCATTTACATTTGGAAATAGGTGAACACACATATAAGAAAAGGTTTGTAATCTGTAACACATAAGACAGTACGAATTCATCGCGTCTTCTGAATTCAATAAATAAGAAACGAAGTTGAAAAAAGACTCATTCTTTTCAAAACTCAGGTCAAATATGAAATTTAAATGAATTTATATTCTATTGTAGACGTTTCTTGAATTTACAGCCTTTTTCGAGTTCATATTTATTGTCTGCAAGACTTATTGTATACAAAGCAATGAGAAACATGATTATATCATTAAAGAGAAGTATAACCTTCGGTTCTTTTTCGATGTGGATAAGATTTTGCATCAAATTGTAATTTGAATACAAACTATCATTTAGATGTTCAAAAACTAATGATACTTGAAAAAAGCTTATCAATAAAAATGAATACCTTAGTAATACGCAGATATCTCAGGAACTATACTCATAAATACATTAAAAAATCATAAAATTTCTGTTGCATACAAATTATTCGACCGAAGATAAGCCCCATCAGCACAGATCACATAATGGCATCCTTCAACATTGCTCTTTGGCATTTCAATTGGCAACGAACGCTTGGGAGACACACTCATTACCGAGTAGTACAGTTTCAGACTTAAATCAGTCTCTACAATGACCAAATTATTGAGACCCGGAAACAATGGCCCATTGTTGCATACAGTCATTTATGGTAGATGATGTTTTCACGAATAAACAATGTTTCAAACAAGTCCAAGTGAAAAAGTTGTAACAGATTTTTACAGTTCGTTTTAGAGTGGTTTATCAACTCATATTTAATATAAAGCTATT
>DVQP01002399.1:0-12683 GCA_018231745.1 Danaus eresimus
AGTCGAAATTTATGACAGATTTGCCGATTCATACTATATGATTAACAACAAAACTCAACAAAACTATACTCAAAGACAAAGACATACATTTTATTCAAGTAAAACAATCAGAGGAGACAAGACAACACAGTTATAAAAAAAAATATTTCATCATATTTCAAATTTTTTTTTAACTATTTTGACAGCCCTTTATTTTGACAGAAGTATATTTATACTATTCTTAGCAATGCCATACATACACTATTAACAAGAAAATGCTTCAGAAATAAACATTAATCGGTGAGTATTTTATTTACCAAAAGAAACAGCTTAATATTATTCTTAATTAATGTTGCACGAACTTTTCCTCTTAATTCCATTTAATAATTTGGATGTAATAATTTTCATTATTTTATTAGGCAATAAAACGATTTATATTCCACATACTCGTACGTTTTAGTCAAAATAAAACCTAATTAGCTACAATTTAGTACAGAGGCAACGTTTTAACCTAGCGAACATTGTAATTTATGACATCACTAGTCCAGGTCAAGCCAAAACACAATTTTAAAGTTAAACTCTTTGAATTTAATACATTTAGAAGCTGGGAAAATAAAAATATTATAAATAATTTTTCAATTACAATATTTTATGTCCTTCCTCGATTCGCATTGTACCGACCTTGGGCTTAGTTCTTGAGGGTAAATGTAAAATGAAATAATTAAAATTTACAGCGACCTTCCTTTAATTTATTGGTTTGGAAATAATTTTATTACAAATGATTTAAATTGTTTTATTCAACATTGGCTCTTGGGAGCTGCTGTTTATTAAAAAAAAGAAGACGATCATCACAAATTACGTTAAGTCCTTTGATTTTAGCGCTGTCGTCTAAAAATTGCATTTCTCCTTGAGGGTAGACACAATACAAACTGCATTAGTTGAAGACATTTCTCAGGGGTGAACATCCTCGCCCCAACATCAAGACAAACAGACGGAGTATTGAGGGAAGTTATATTTGCATACTTATCCGATTGCAAGTGCCTTCGACTGGAAGATGACATTCCCATACTATAAACATTTATTTAACATTGAGGGATACTATGGCGTTTATTAAAACGATTAAAGTAGACTAGCGATCTTTATATGGCGGCGATATTTAAATTAAGGTACCTTTTTTATGTATCTTGTTACAAAAACCTGTTATTTTTTTCACTTATCTGAACAATTTATTGTTATAAAGTTTCAATGATAATGATTTGATTGATCTATTCTTGTTTAGTTGGGTAAATATGTTTGTAATATGAGTTGTTAGTTAGCCTGACGCTTGACCTTTGTGTGACTATTTCTGTTATGACATTATGTTCAATCACTACATAAATTACATTTACTGCCAGTCGATATTCGAGATAGATAGGTGTTCAAATGTGTTTGTGACAGTCAGGGTACTTTAAACTATCGCTGATCGAGATATGTTGAATTCTAATGGATACAAAATGTATTCATTACTCGTACTGTGATGAAAGCAATGATAAGGTCGAACGAAGTCAATATTGTAAATTGTTACTTCCTAATAATCTATTGATAAAGTAGTATCAGATTATGTTATGTTGGAATTTTTATATAAAGAACATATCAAAATAGGGAGGTGCTTGTGAGAAATATTCATGTATGTATATATATGCCTGTCTAAAATACTCACAAAGATTCTTAACTGTAAGTTTTACAACATCTATCTATTTGATACTGGCCTTTACATAATAAAATAATATTCTTTTTTTTCATATTCACGCAAGGGTCTTAAATCTAAATGGAATGAAAACTGGAAGAGAAATTAGATATTTTCCTCTTTATATAATTTTTAAAAGTATTACTTAATATTCTAAATTAACAAATGTGTTACTTCAAACTGAACATTCAGAAAACGTTAAAATTATTAAAGGCCAAGATAATATTCATCAAAACGTAGAATTTAACGCTCTTTTTACTTTGTAATTGCTTTGGATGTTTAAAATTAAAAATGTTGTACTTAGTGTTTGTTTTTATTTTATCATATTATTCTGTTAAAAATATTAATGTAAAAAAAATCTATTCAAAATTAAACCTGATTATTATCTAATACAGTATGAACACAGGTCGTACAAATTAATTGCGTCAGATAACACGACTAGTGATTACAGCATACATTCATAATAGCTTATTATTGGAGGTTAATCTGCGGTGGACGGATTATTTCCGAGTAAAATGTTTAACATAATATTGTAATATGAGTCATGATTTAGATATAGCAAATAAAAAGAAACTCAAGCATAAAATATTGATAAAACTGGAATAAAAACACTATACTTTTATTATCATGAGAAGGGAGGAATAAAATAAATTGCCTTTATAAGACTACAGTTTTTTCAATACCGTATTTATTTTCCGTTCAGAGAAAAATTGCAGCTCACTCCGGCGTTTAATTGCACACAATCGAGGGAAAGAATGCCTTATACTTAAAATTTATCTTGCAAATATATTGCGTTTAAAATTTATATGTAAATTTGGTTACAAAATTAGATTAACTTTAAACGTGTGCCAATAATAAAAATTGGTAACAATATTTTTGTCAAATTATTCTTTTTCTTCCAAAAAAATAACGCTGACTTAAATTATTTCAATAACTTAATTTTAAAAACAGTATTTTATACATTAACATAAAAGAAACCTTTTATAGAAATGAGGTAAACTTGAAATTTATACTTAAAGGGATTATTTTTGTAAAAGGTTCTCCTTCTTTACATTATCTTTAATGTAAAGAAGATAGACTTAAACGACGTTAATTCTGCCATTAATAACTATTTGTCCTTCCGTGCCTACGAACAGCTCCAAGTCCCTGAGTCTCTGTGAGAGCTCGTTTCACGGCACATAACCTCGATTACATATAAATTATGTCTTGAATTTTAACATATTTTATATAAATTTATTTAAAAATGTTGTGTCTTTTACTAAGGAACGATTTTTTTATCATTCTTTTCCCACTTCCTTTCTTTCCTTTTCCGTTAGGAGATTCATCTTAAATGTAAGTAACCGTCTGATAAATCACAAACTAATATGAGGGGAGTTTTGGATGTATTATAATGAAAAATATGTTTTTTTAATTGTATGTTACACGTAGAGAACAAGTAAAATGTAGGTTATAAGTAAAATAATAAAAAATCTTTTTCTTTCTAATAACTATTAACAATGTGGAATAGAACCTTAATCCGCTTCCATTATGAATATTAAAATCATTAATTTTTTTCTGGTTCAAGTAATTCTTTACGGCATGTCTTCAAATATTACAAATCCGTAGGTTGTCAGCAAGTCGTGTCTCACACAGAAAACATGTATCATAACAACTTGTAAGTCATCTCGCCCTATCATTACTCGACACTCGACCAGTATATTGAAAAATCAGATATTACAATACATAAAATAATGATATTTTATTATAAAGAAGTGTATTAAAAATAGTAAATTTTATGGGTAATTCGCTCTTAAAGCTCTTAAGAATATTTTAAAAATATTCTTCATCTGAATTTTCCTTGTACTGTTCTGGATTGGTGCCGGCGTCGTTTTCGCGGATTGCCGCATATAATTTACAGTAAGACATGTAATTCATCCTGGCTCACATTTCTCATTACTTCGCCTACATTTTTAATACATCGCACACATTTGGCTGGTTGCCGCGGGATTATATTCTTTATGACGAATTGATTATTATTGCGTGTAACCAGAAAGCTAACACATTAAAGCCCTTCCATAAAAATTTTCCTTACATATAGTATATATAACTAAAGTATTATATATAATATATATAAAGGGAAGTTTGAGCTTATAGCTGCTCTAGTATATTGTAAAGAGTAGTTAACCAGCCTATTTCCATTTAGAAGTTATTGAATTTTTCAAACTACCTCTATTGTACTGTACATCGCGTTACGGAACAGGCCATTCAATTATTTACATTTACATTCAATTTATTTACAGAATCTGTGAAAATATCATATACATTTTTAATCATAGTTTACCAAATTTTTTTTTGCTGATGTGTTACTTAAGCTGCGTGTCAGTATGGACTCGAAGGTGAAAAGTAGGCTGCATGTATTCATCACGGAATAAGAGAGAGACATCTAAATGATAAATCAGCACCAGTACATAAACATCGAACACAAATGAGTTCAGATTACGGCGTGTGGGAGTAATCACACTTATCTAATGTTCAATTGGAAACAGATCCTGTGCTTGATTGAAAATATGTGTGTACAGGAGCGAGTTCAGGTGTTAGTGTCAACTTAATCATCAGTTTTTAAGTATTTATTTGCTTTTAAGGTTATATGGTATAACAAGTTTTCATTATAATAAATAATGCTTTTTATGTATGCTATACGAGAAGTCTTGTTGATAAAAAGACAAGCTATATTTTATATGTTTGCAGTGAGATTTTCTTGTGAATATATCATTGTGGCACAGCTATTCTAGCCGATTTGGCCTGAATTTAGAATAGAAGTTACAAATTGTGTACGTCTGGATTTAGTGTAACACCATAAGACCGTAAGATTTGTGAATACTCTGTGCTATTATGTGATCGCTCTTGTTTCATTTGGAGATCAAGTAATTCAAACAGCTCACTTAACTACTTCTAGAAATATATTTCGTTCTATTCAAAGGTTTAATTTTGAATTATTCTTTCCTTTACTTTCAACTTCATAGGCTTAACTACTTTGCTTGAATTATTTGTTTTTTAGTAAATATAATTTGGGCAAATGGAACATTTGGTTGTCAATTTTAAAATGTAAATAATAGTTGGATATTCTTTATAATAATAGTCCTTGATATCAATAACAGCAGTAGTTTGTTTAAAATTTTGAAGAATAATAAGCGTTGAATAAAGGATTTTCGGAGACTCTGTAATTACAATTAATTTGAATACCCCCGTGAGAACGCACGGATTGTGAATCTTTATTCTGAAGGCTTTGTTGTTCTTTAAGAAAACAAAAGCCGATTTGGATCTTCTTGTGTTATATATATGTTCATGATAAAAATAAAGTGTCCATATTTTTTTTCTTTAAATCGTAAAAATGTGATGTCTATATTAAAAATTACTTATTGTGGAGCGTTAAGTAAATAATGAGATGCCTCCTCACTGCATGTATTATTTCAAAAATTTTTGTGCTCTTTATTATTCGTTATAGTAGATTAATTTGTATATAATGATTTTACATACAATCAGAATACTCCTTAGAATTGGTCGAACGTACAATCGTCCCATTTATATTTAAAGACGCGTATCGATTGTCACTAAATTATTCAAATCTGTGTTCTTGTGATTTACCTTAACAAAACTCTGCGAGCAAACGCGATAACAGAAATAGCTGCATAGAATTAACCTACAAACATGACAATGAATAATAAATAAAATAGCGAGTGACGTCACATGCTCCATGACGTTATGTAACTTCATGTAAATAAGTGCGTTGATATTTTCAATAAAACAGAAGCTGTCCCGACACGAGTCAGTACTGTAAACGGATGCGCTAATCGCGTGACTCCATAATCCATGTCGTAGTTGTAAAAAAAAGAATATAAGTTGTAAATATTTGTTACCGTTTTAAGTAAGCATAGCCGAGGTATAAGCTTATGGTACATGAATGCTGTTAAGTAATGCTAACGCTGAACTAACGATATTAATAGAAAATGGGTTTTCACATATATTTAGTGTGAAGTCAACCCTTGGCTTATAAGTTTTAATTGTAACCAGACCATAGTTTTATAGGTAATTATTTATTTAGTTTTATAAGTGATTATTTTTGCATACTCCGCTGTCACCAAACGTAATTATCAAGCTGCTTATTTTTTTTGTATACATTTTGGTAATTTAAATTTTCATATATTTATTTTTCATATATATTTGTTGAAAGAACTAGAATTAATTAAAAAACTTAGAGTAATTTTAACAAATAACAGTTAAGTTGACTTTATTTCGATCCAGTCGAAGTCGAAGTTTCCCGCAATCGGAAAAATAATAAATTGTTTGAAAACATTTAGGAGTTGGACGTGACAAGTAAAGTATCAAGTGGGAATAGACTGAGAGAAGTTTTAAGAGACATCGCTTTGTGTTATATACGAGAGTATCCTAAATAACTATGAGACTGTTTGTCTGACTTCTGATATACTAAATAAAGATAACATTCATTATTATGGTTTTACCTAATCTTAGTGTTGTTTCTGTATGCATTAAAAAATGTTATCTGAATATTTGGTTTTAAAAAAGTCAGCTAATGATTCAGTGAAATAAGTTTTTTTTACTGTTTTAGACTAAAATAAATATAATGGGTTTTTTATTCTCTTTGTCCGATTCCCAAGTATATTTTCATTTCGTGACTTATTATAATATTGTTGTTATTATCTATTATTTTAAAATCTACAATCTTGACATTCTTCCTGATTCCACTTCTAAGAATTCTGTTCTTGCATTTTCATTTCAACTTTCTCCTTAAAGTCCTGAATAGGAAGCTAATAAACTTTTTTAATAAATGTAATGTCATAGCTGAGAACTTTGACATCTCATCAGTCTTTTTTGTGGCGGAGTTAATTTGTATTAATAAGGAAATTCAGTGTAATTGTCATTTTATTGTATTATTAAATCAAGTAGTAAGGAGTTCCTATAATGTGTTTCTTAAAATATGATGTTTGGTCAGCAAGATTAACGATTTCTATGTTTATTATAAAAAAGTTACAATACGTTTAATGTTATTACGGCTTTGCTGAAAAGTAAAACTTCTAAAAACTATATATCTTTATGAATTGTTTAATATATACACATATACTTTGCGTTACATTCGTATTCCTCTTGTTAAAATTCGATTCCGGATTATGAGAACTTTATATAAAATGGGTTAAATAAAAAATATGGTGATCAGGCAGCAGCGATACATTGTAGTCTGTATCACGGGACTTCATACAAACCACTCTAATCCTGCAGGAACTACATGGAATCCCGTAATTAATTGTTGCCTATATCTTATCCTTATGTCTAAATTAAATAACTGTAAACTTCCCTCAAATTGGGTAAAGTATTTTTTATGAGTAAAATAATATAGTAACAAAAATAATATAATTCATAAGTCACGTAATATGACGTCTGCATTACAATGTTGAAACCATAAAAAGTTACATAAAGAAACTAACCATAAGAATATGAATCATTTCGTTTCTAATATTTTGTTACAGAGTTAAAGTGTGCTTCACGTATAATAATATTTAATTATAGCTACGTTTATATTTAATTAAAATATTAAACAATATTTTATAAGTTGATATCATTTCATTCAGTATAAAATCTGGTATAAAAGGAATAGAAGCTTAAATTATAAACTAGGGCAATAACGTTTATTTCCAAACAATTGGAACTTACAAGATCGTATAATACTCGATCCACTGGAGTGTTCGCGTTCTATCGGAATAAATTGAAACAAGAAAACGGAAATTTAAAAACTAGCGATAAATCGCACACAGAGACAATATGGGGTTTGCACAACTGTACACTTTATATGAGAATTTAAAACTTATATCTTTAAAGCAGAGTATAAATGAAAATACGCTCACGAACTGAGTTACAGAAACACATAAATGATACTTAAGACACGTTATGAGTTTTAAATTTAAATCAAATATATAACAGAAATTGAACTCACGTTGATAAATGATGAAATTGTTTTTTAGATATTCGATGTGAAGTAAAAAATACAGCCTGGCCAAAGAATTAATAATACTTTTTTTTTGTTTAAAAAGAAGTTTTTTTTAATCCCTTTAAATTTATTTCCACTACTCGATACTCATAGCAGTAAAAATGAAGAAATGTTTTGGTACATGTTTATTATAAATGTTGCTATCAAAGAGAACGATTTCTTAAGAACAAAACCATCAAAAGGAATCCAACCCATAGGAAGGGCTGACGTGCAGTCTCCTGCTTTTATTTCGATGTCGGTTCCGCGAATCATTTATTTTTTTAAGGTTATATAAGAATTCTTTTACGGTTTTTTAATGGTAAAAGCTGATATTATAATAAAGTATCCACAGTCGGAATGTGGACTAAGTAGCAATGCGTCCTTTATGGGAATTACATACGTGTGTGCAAAGGCTGCCGTGTAGGTGTGTGTGTGTGCGTATTCGTTTCTACACTCTTACATGGTCGGAGTTTACTTTTAATTGCGTAAATTGTTCAATGGAATTTTATTAACGGTCTTTTTTATAGTCAGTAGTCTAAAGGGCACCATTACATTCACTATAAATATCAGTTGTAGGTCTGTCTGCGGTCCCAGTGGATATTATATTTGAGTCATTTATAATTAAATCTCTTTCGCAAGCCAAATTGTTATTGATAACTTATTATAAAAATAATTTCCGAATTCAATAAAATTCTCGTTAACAATAAATAGTTACAAAAACATTCCAAGCAATTTACTATCCATATAATATTTAAAGTATACTTACTTACTGTCTTTGGGGAGTTTCAACATCATAAAAGATATTTTTTTCGTACTATTTTGTTTTTTAAATCCATTTCGCAGTATGCATTTTATTTCTCTTATCAACAACATCGGTTTCACACAGGGTATTTTTACTGTAACTCAAATACTATAATTTATTCCGACAAACTTTTATTTTAGAAACATGTGTATAGTAAATATTTTATTAATTATAATTGATTACGTATACACACTTATAAAAAGTTACTTCGTCATACTTTCTGTATTTTTTCCATTGTTTTACGTCACTTCGATTTGTTTCTAAATATATTTAAGCTTACTTTCGGAGCCTGTTTGTTATAAAATGAATACATTAACAGAAACTATATAAATCAAACGGCTTGTATTCATCCTGCGATAGTTTACAATCAATGAACCGGTTCTTTATCGATGAGTTGAGCACTTAACTTCATAAAATAAAACATATTTTGATGGCGGCCGTCGCAATGCGTATTCAATGGTCGCTTGTAGCGGTTCTGCTTGTTTAGTTTGAGTGGATCGCTCACAACCATTCAGAGTTTATTTCAAATAGTTTATTTGAACGTTGCAATTTATATGAATGAATTAATCTATTTACGTTTATGTATTAATAATGGAAAAATTTGTTTAATGAATGATGATAATAATCTGTTCACGCTTATAATATATTTTTAATTACATTGTCACTCACAAACCCAATAATAAATATATATTTAGCCCTACGCTTGTCACTTCCACAATATAACTATTTAAACGTCACGCGTCCTTTCTCATTACATCACCACATTATCTCCCATTCGCCTAGAACGCTAACAATTTTATGTTACTCTTCTATCTTATCTCAACCAGAAGCGTATTAAGTAGCTTTGTATATTTAAGTTATTAATAACTCATGTTCCATGTACCATAGCGGGTGGTGTAGTCGTGGTGGTGTCGTAACCAGTCTAGTACGGTGTCCCAAACTTGGTGACGTGACCCTAGAACCAACGCCAAGTGATAGAGGCGAGCGACTCAGTCACAAGGTCAACGCCTGTGTCTTAGAACATGATTGTAGTAATACTTCTAGAAATTTAAAGCAAATAGAAGTAAACTAAGCATAAAAATTAAACCTTTTAAATATTTTGTCAACTAAGAAATCAATGTTTACGTTTGTTTGTTCGACCATGCATTGCACCAAACCATGTGACGAACATTTCATTATCATTATTCAGATATATTTTTCTGTTTTCTTATTTAATTTATCTTTCATTTGTTTGTCTGTTCCTAAACCTTAAGAACGTAAAGTTAGAAGTTGAAGCAGGGATTTTGTTGAGCGGTTTTCGTGGCTCTACACGACTCAACGCGAGAATAAATTATGTAAAAACATTATTGTTATGGAATACCATAATCACTAAGACCTTCCATCCGCCGCGGCGCTTCACTCAGACTTTTATAATAAAAAAATATCTCGGTAACACAACCTCTTAATAATTTCTGTTTTTTTTTACGTACATTTTAGAACAATCACTCTCAAATCTTATGACAATTTAACCAAAATCTTTTATAATATACTAAATGATTTATCTTAAAAGCTAAGTAAACGTCAGCTGAACTAAAACATTGAATTGTGTTTGAAACATATTATAAGGCATGTTAGTTAAGCCGCCTTTCTTTGAATATCATCTTTGCTAATTTACTTGTTTTATTTTTGTTAATATGGATTTTATGATAAAGATCTGAAATATAAAGTCTCAGCAAGAAAAGTTTGGTCGGAATTACAAGCCATTGTCTCTTATTTTTTTATTTATCATTGAAAGTAAAAAACACCACAGACACATTTTTTTTATTCTTTGAGCATAAATTGTGTTATATTTAGGTTTCTTCACCATGTTTGTTGTCGACGTAGATAGACTCATCATCTTGACTATCTTGTCTTTCTATAATTTTGATGAATAAAATCCGCTTTATGTATAGTTAGCTGTCATTAAGACGAGTTAAATTTGTACACAAAAATTTATAAATCAAGTTAGGAACTAATATCGCAAACAGGATATGTAATAAAAAAGGCTTTGGAAAAGTTACAATTATGATTATCAAGTACAATTTCATTAAACATTTACAAAAACAAGTTGTTACACAAACTAGTTAACATAAAAAAATCAATGAAGTAAATTCAGTCAAAACTCTTTTATTACAATATAATCGAGCTCTTATTAATTTGTGCAGAGGAAATGACCTGTCCAAAATATTAAACTAACATTAAATGTTAGTGTATTTATAATTAAATCGAATTTAATTTTCATCGCGTAGTAAATAATGAAAGGATGTCATTGTGGTCGGCAGCGTCCAATGCCGTGCGGAAATTAAATCGTAAATATTAGAAAAAAATTATATATGGCTTTTTATGTAGTGAAATATATTTTAAAGTATTCTATATATTATTCCAACATTGGAAGGTGGCACAACTTGTTATACAAGTTAGGGACTCGTATCTTTTTGACTTCAAGTTTTCTAATTGCTTTTAAGAAGTCATTGCAACAGTCTGTCTTCTAGTATTAGACAATCTTAATACTATGTTCATTGTTCATACATTAAGTTTTGATACATAGATGCCTATTCATATGCAGCCTACACAATGTTGTATATCTGAATAATATATTGAACGAAGTGTGCAATAAGTTAGTATATATGTAAATTGTGTTTAAAAACAATATCGTTTCATAGGATTTTTTAGTAAATGACTGTATATTTTTGTTTAATATTTAGTGTCTCATACTTAAATTTTGACTTCTATTACTACGATTATATGTTTAATAGAAATAAGTATATACATCAAACGATACAAGAAACTTAGTTCAGGAGATATATTTATGATTAAACTTTAGCCTTTTATTACTAGAGACAGTATTTTAAAATAAACCAGTGACAACAATGAACACATTGAAGTTGTATAAATAAATTGTTCGATCTTTAAACAACTATTACCTGGTCACAATACAACAAGACTAAATGTTGTAAGTAATAAAGGTGAATGTCCAGACCTCGCATGAAATATTATACAAATTGCATTAAATAGTAATATATCTCTCGATAATCATGAGCACATGTCCCGCCAGATGTCGCCCTCCATTACAGCATCCACATTAGCTCGGTAAGACTGATGTATGAACAGTCCGTCTATACGTACGTGTCAGTGAAGCCTGAACTCGTGACGCTGATCTATATCACATGGGGTTGTGCTTATTGCTTCGGGTGATTTGTTATTATTTCCAATGTCAGGATCCAAAAAATATATTAATTATATCGTTAGTGACAGTAAAGTTAATGAATATGTGGCAATTTTACTCCAAAGCTTTAAAATATTTATCATTTATCTTGCTCTAAAATTTTTGAAATGCAACGCTCTATTTAAACAATTCTCCTCGCATAGTGAGATATAAATTTGTTTAATTTCAAACTCTGAAACAAGTTGAAGAGATTCTACACTTTACATTCAAAACATTTTCTTGAAGGCATTTCCGGATGCGGATAATCCGCAAAATATTTTCAATATGAGCAACTTTTGCGGAATACACGACACGCCTCCGCTAACTTCGACGATGCTTTGAAGCATTCATTTCATACTTTTATGAAATGTAATATCTTCAATCGTATGACAGATTCATGAGATTTATTTCTATATTGATTTGAAAGATGTATCCCACGCGTCCTGCTCGCTAAGACGAATTACGACGTAACGATAGAAATGTGAGGATTATTGAAGAGATGAATATAATGAATAATAGGATTGCGATCTAAGATTTGACTTGCGTTTTACTGATGAATTAATTTATCCGAAACCTAAGAACCGAAGCAGACCTCGTTCAACTGATTAAACATTTAGGAAGATGGACAGTGAGAGCAACCCACAAAAGGCTTTTACAATGGAATTAATTGCTAAGGAATGGATTTCAGAACAGTTCTCTTCCTAGTTTGTGGGGAATATTTTACTGTCGAGACATTACCACTGACCATTTGTAAACTGGCTTTTGAATTGTCTGTTCTTAATTGTGTGAAGGTGTTTCTGATGTGTTTAAGGCTCGCCCCTACTTTAGAGGCGACGGTTTAATTGCTTTCAATAATTGCTAAACCTGAGTTACAATATTGGAATGATGTTTTCCTTAATATCATTTCATATCAATAACTTTGACAGTTTTTGTA
>DVQP01002400.1:0-12671 GCA_018231745.1 Danaus eresimus
AATCCGAAAATATATTAGTTTTATTTAAATGACTCGCAAAAATCTTAGATCTAATAATAATTTGTTAATATTATTAATTAATCAAGTATTGTGATTACAATTATATCACATTTTATTTAAATTAAAATATAAAATAGTTGAAAATAAAATATTTATCTCTTATATGGTACATTTACATCGACTGAGAGAACTGATCTGAATAAAGAAATACATCGCAGCGGGATCGGACCTCTGGAACCAACAAAAAGACAATTTTTTTTATCAATATAAAATACTAGTTTATATGTAATAAGTATTACAATATTCTTTTATTATAGATGCTATAATGTTTCTAAGTTAACTTTGTTAAGAAATTACAAAGAAATTGAAATGTAAGTGGAGGGAGTAGGAACGTTACAAAATAAATCATGCACATGTGTATTTAAATTAGTTTACCCCATTCCCCACAATTTTCCCCAACATTTTTATTGACCTCTGTTTTTAAGACAATTTATAAACGATCCTCCTACCCCTAGTTTTTTTAGGTACGAAACCCTGGACATATTTGTTAATAACCCTTAAATCTGTAACAGCAAGTTTTTAAAAGTAAATTTATTAACTAATATCATACTAGTGGTTGCCCAGTGCTCGTAATTCAACCAAAAAAAAAACAATTCCACCACAGTATATGTATGCATATACAAATATTTGTGTATGTATGAGTGTGTGAAATGCATGGTAGTGTGTGTAATGTTTTATTTTTTGATTTAATGTACTTCGTAAGCATTATTATTGATCAATACGAGCGTTCTACACTTTTTTTGCACATAAAATATAAGTGTGCCAAATTTTATGCTCCTTCGTCCGCGCAATTTTCGAAAAAGGGGTCCAAAGTTTTTGCATCATGTATTAATATATGAGAACTTGTCAACGTGGTGCTCTAACTTCCTTAGCACATTATAACGCATCTACAAATACGGCGTGTTAAATCCTCAGATGGATGAGTAATTAAAATAAATGTTATTATAGATATCCCAATTTATTTTTTCTAAGCAAAGTGTTTCAATGCTCTTGGTAAGGACATACAATTGTTTAAAACAATATCGAATTGGAGTACCTACTACACTTGTACAAATATGCTAAAGCGTGCCATCTCTGTTTAAAAGTATACAAATGACGTTAATCATATGTTAACAGTGCATAAAATATTTTTTTACCAGTATAAGTTCGATTATCCTTCCGTTAGTTGACTGTAAAACGCTATGTATAATAAACAAGTTATTATTATGGATACGAAATCTTACAGTGTAATAAGAATTAGACATAGCCGTTATTTGCAACCAATAGTAGAAGAAGGTATTTTTAATTTTGTGATGTAGTAATTTTTGATCTTTAGATACTTAAGTGGTCCAAGAATTGTGTAATTCAAATATTTCGTTCATGGATATGTGATTTATTAGGTAATTTTTTTAACCAGAAACTTGTGATCGTAAATGTTTTCATTTTATATTTCAGATCGAGTTAACAGAAGTGATGCCGAAGACAAAAGCCTTTCTAATGATGAAACTCCATTACCTTCTTGTCCTCGACAACCTCCTGATGGAGTAGAGACACCTTCTGATGTTGTTGAAAAAGTACCAGACCTACCTACAAGATTACCTCCAACTACTTGGATAAGTACTCGCTCTAGATACTCATATGCATCTCGGACTCAAGACGCTAGAAGTGAAGCAAGTGTTAAAGATAAAATTGCTATGTTTTCTGTTGACCTGGCTGCGTCATCAGATCGATTGGATAAGTGTGGTACGTTACCGGTCAGATCACATTCAATAGTAAGAAAAAATGCGCCTTCTTTCAAAAGTGATTACACAGAGATATCATCTCTGGATCGACGTCTAACAAAATCTCAAGATAATTTGGATGAAACACCTCGGTCATATAAACGGAACTTAGACAGACCTGAGGTACTTGGTGCTTTGGAAAACTCACATATCGAAAAGAAAGGTTATAGGTCAAAGCCGTCAGATATGTTCAGTAAACCCTTATTCTATGGAAGTACGACAACTTTGCCTACAAATATATCACCTAATAAATCTGTTTATCATGCACGTAGTATCAGTGATGATAACAGCAACAAAAACTCAGTTTCCCATAAATCTAATCTCGAGTATTTGATAGAGCAAAGAAAGAAATCAATGTCAAAGTTGCGTGGTTTAGTAATACCTGAAGTTCAAGCTCCTATTGTAGACTTGCCTGAAATTAAGGTCAAGGATCCACCACCAAAAACATTACTTCATAATTTTTCACAGATTCAAATAACAAAAGAAAGTAAAAGCGGTTCTAAAAATCCTTCATTTGTGTCAGAAAATAAGTGGAATACCAGCTTTTTAACAAATAATATACCAAAATATTCGCCAGCATTCAAACGAAAATTTCTACAAGTTTATACGCCTACTCTATCAAAGGAATCAACTCCAGAGAGAAAATTACCATCAAAGGCAGACACAAATGAAAGAATTATGAACTATAACAATTCTTTTTCATCTAAACCTGCTAGAATTACACAAGAATACCCGAAACCCACGAACAAATCGACGCAGTTGTTAAATAAAGAATTCTATAAAATTAACTCCAACGATAAAAATAATGACTTTAAAAATTATGAAATACGAATTTGCACTACTACAGATGTAGTGGATAGTGATAATGATTCTGCCATGAGTTCTACTCAATCAAGCTATCGTTCTTCAGCTTCTTCACCTATGCATAATATGGACCACTTAGAGTCAGATAGCTCTCGATTATCTCCCAAACTTTCACATTACAGTACGTATTCCATAGTAAAGACGGAAATCCCAAACAAGTTACTACCAATCTCTCAAAAGAACTATGAGGAATATAGCAAAAGAAAAGTTTGCCGATCTATGTCCTCGGACACAAATATCTCCCTTAGTTCTTCGGCAGGTTCTGCTGCTACATCAGGATCACAAGCAAGTTGTAGTTCTCTTGAAAGTTCTGTGGCCGACTCAGATAAGAGAAAAGTTTCAACGATATATAATGTGGATACAATAAATCGAAGAAACATTGTAGCTTCTTCAAAGTGTAGAAGCGGAAGAGATGTAACGCTTACGTCCCCAGTTATTGAAACTAAGTTCTCGCATGAGTCCTACAACAGATCTCCTAGTCCAACACACAAACCGTCTGATCGCCTTTCGACGCTCACATCAACAGTGAGCGCTGTAGCGAATAAAGGTGACAACAGACGACGTAATAAAAAAATTGTTTCTGATTCTGATTCTGATAATGAAGAAAATATCAGACAGCGCAAATCTGACTATAAGAATACAAGATTAAAACGTAACTCTAGTACAACGAATAAAAATAATAAATATTGTGACAATGTCCAGGTAACAGAAGTTATAGAAAAGGAATCGGTTTTGAAAGATAAAGTTGCAAAAGGGAAAGACTGTAATAACGAAATTCAAGACAATCAGAAAGATTTAGATAAAAAGAAATCTGAACTATCCAGCACTACGGGTCTCGCAAAAAATGAAAAGGATAAAGAAAAAAGAAATGGAGTTACATCCAAAAAAGACTTTCCTGTTAAATTGCAAAATGTTAAGCCTGTATCTCTACCTGTGATCAATTCTAATAATGTGCAAGAGAAACCAGCGAAGGTGACTACACAAATAATACGTCTTATAAAGGGAGCTGGTTCTGGGGTTGGTCTTATATTAGCAGGCGGAATCGATTGTGAAGCTAAGGATGTAACAGTGAGTATTTTACAGAAACAAATGTGTACATGAATGGATTGTTAAATGTTTAAATATATTAATAAACTTTGAATGTTAAAGGTACATCGCGTGCTAGAGGATAGTATAGCAGCAAAAGCTGGTATCAAGAGGGGATCAAAAATTCAAAGTATAAACGGCAATGCTATGAGCGGAATGACCCACGCTCAGTCCGTAAAGGTGTTAAAGGTAATTACTAAATAATCAACTAAAAATATAATTTTATTTATTTACCCTGTAAAAAAGTAACATTTGTTTTCATTAATTGAACATTTAATATTGAATTACAGGAACAGCGTTCAGAAGTCATCATAGAAATAGAACTCCCGTGTGACAGAAATCTTAAAGATTGCGGCTCTCAACATTGTAAGTATCTTATAAATTTTAATGATTTAACAATCTTTCAAAAGAATAATTAAAACGGGAGTCTAAAAATTGTGTTTACAGCGGAGTCGAAAGGACAACAAGAAATAGACGGAACAAAATACCGCAACAATTCAGGCCGTTCCATTGTGACTGTTACATTAGAAAAAGCTGGAGGTGGTGCTGGATTGGGTTTTGGTCTAGATGGAGGAAGAGATTCTCCTCAAGGAGACAAACCTTTGACTATAAAAAAGCTGTTTGCCGGTATGATTATCTTTTAAATAAGTCTGTTTTGGAATGAAATCTTTAATGAAAGATATAATGTTGTCTTGACTTATCAAATACATATATGTATTGCAGGAGGTGCGGCTGCTCAAAGTGAGAAAGTTTTGGTTGGCGCGGAACTGCTCTCGGCTGGTGGGCAAGCTATGGAGGGATTTACTCGTACTCAAGCGTGGGCTGCTCTTAAAGCCTTACCAGCAGGTCAAGTGACTTTAGTTTTAAGGAACCCGTAACATTTTTTCAAACGACGAAACAAATCCTTAAAAACATTGTTCTTAATATATTTTGGGTTCATTAGCTTTGAGATTATTCGACTAAAGATCAGTTTAACAGCTTTAGTCAGCATTTTAGCAAGACAACATGTACATAGTATGTAATAATTAAAACGCGTATCGGCTGTATGTACGCTACAAAGACTGTCATTCATGTTATATAATTTATTACTGTGAATAATATTAAACTAGTCTCGATGGCACATGTTGCGACGTTGTTATTTTAAGTCTGTTATTGTGAAATAGTCATGTTTTGGTGTTAATTTTGTTATTCCAGCAGAAAAAATAGAAGTGTGCCATTATGAATTAAAAAGAGTACAATCATCACTTCGGTGCATAACATATTGTGCGCGATTTATAAAATAATGGAACTAATCTGTAGTTAAGCTAAAAAATTCTACGTTTATGTTAAAAAATATAATTCGATATTTTTATAATTTTTTGACGTATTAAATATGAATGTGACAGTAAATGATGTTTATCGAATTCATATTTTTTAAATATGTCAATAATTTTCCTTTTGTTTTTTTTTATTTATCTGTAAACATTATATCCTTATTTAATTACTTGCCATTTATTTTTCTAATACAGCCCTATCTTACCATTATTATATTTATAGCATTTGAGTTTCGATTTTGTACATAGCCTTTTCGTTATAATCGGTAATGATTATTCACTTATTTTTAGATGCTTTATTATTATACTAATAATTTTTCATCGCATAATGCAATACTGTTAATCAGCATATATTTTTTATTCTGCAGTATGTTCATTAAATAAATTTTGCATACTATAATTGTACCAATCTTGTTTTCTTTACCCTACGATAAAATAAAAGAAGAGTTTACATTTCTATTGCGTCAAACCTATGCTATGAAAACGAAGCCTTAATTTGAACTTAAAATCCTCATGCTATTTTCTAGCAGATTATTATTTCGGTAAAAGTTAATTCAATTTATATGTAAACTTTGACACTTATATGTAACGTAGAATGTTAAATTGAGGTTTTAATTATTTTTCACAAAGGTCTGTTGCTATATTTAAGTTAAAAGAAAATAATTCATCACTCGAACACGTCAGAACGTAATCGTTATTTTAAACAACGTTTTACAAATGGCGGGAAAAATAAAAATTAACTGTCAATCACTCATCAGCAAGTTACTTGTATTCAATAGCAGTGGCTTTGAGATTGATTGTGAAAAATGTATTGTTAATTATTTTTAAATAACAACAAATCTTTTTTATTCTATAATCAAATGCAGTTAGAGGTTTTTTGTAGTTATTTGATAAATATCTATCATATCAATATACCACTATGCATTTATTTATATCTCTGCATATTATTCAATAAATTAATATTATGTAAGTAAATATTATATTACTTGATATAAATTATTAATTACGAATGTTTAGGTAAGATTTTTAACTTATGAATAAGTTACATGTTAAAAAACATTCAATTGTAATAAAAAATAGTATACTTCATATATCTTTTTATTACAAAATGCAAAAAAAAATCTGTTGCTAATACATTTTTAATAGAATAATCGAATTTGTACCTATTTTATACTGTTTAAACATTGAACAATCATAATTTTAAACTATTACAATACAAATAGCGGTAATTCTCTGTAATTACAGATGTTCATAATGACCTATTTGAGATAAAATTTAAAAGTGGTCGGAGTCATTTTTAAGGTGATGTTTCATTGTAGTCGATTGCGTGTATTTTATTTAATTAAGAATTTTATTTCATTTAGTCAATGAACTGTCAATATCTTAAATTGATGTTAGGTCGATACATTTATATTCTATTCGATCCCAATATTCATAATCTAATTTAAATTTTAATGATTTCAAACATCAACCTTAAATAATTTAAATGCATTCTAGTAATAGTTACAATTAATACTTATATATACATATATATCTATATATCTATTTGGCGTCATACCCACATTCAAAATCCAATTATAGAGGTACCATTAATACCATATATTTGTGCGTGTTTCTATTACATATTTTTTTATATAAAAAATAAATAGATAACTAACTTACGCTTTCTAATGTCCCAATCCGAATTATAGTATCACAGTTATATATTTTTGTGTTGTTCCAGATAATTTGCGAATAGTGTACATATTAAAAACCTTTCTTGATTTTTAAGTACTTATATCAAAACTACTTATAAAAATATTGTACGCAATTTTAGGATATTAAGAAATTATAAACGAGTTTAATCTTAAACTATATCTTTTATAATTTAGAACAATTATAGTAATAAACGAGCTTAAAGAAATTAGTATGAAGCAATTTGGAAACAAATTTAACAAAATGGTCAAAGGATGATAAAAGTCGTAACATACAAGACAAAAACATTTAAATAAATACGAGTATACACATACATATGTAATTGAAAACCTTATAGCGTAGAGACGGTTAATAAGTTCACAATTATTTACAAAATAATAGTTTAACACGAAAGATATCCGTACAAAGCACAGAATAACACCGCTTTTGCATTTTTCATTGATAGCAATGAATACAAGCACGGCGGTTTTTAGCATGGATGTCAGTTTTAATGCATTAATAACAATTACAATGTCGAATAATTGCTGATGTTTGGCGCCTGAAGCGGATCTCCGCAGCAGGCGCACGGCAGTCAGCGAGTCGGAGCCCGTCTCGTTACTTTTAGCAACACCGGTCCCGCACGCACGTCTTTAAACAACCTTATAGCTTCGCTGTGAGTTAAACCAGCTGTACCACGACCGTTGACTGAAAGAACCTCGTCCCCTGGAAGAGCGATGGGCACTTTAGTTTTATAGGTCACTCGTTTGCTGTAAAAACTTGAAGTTACAAAAGTTTACGAATAAGGTGATTTAAAATATTATTAATATATGAATATTAAACATTATTTTATAATTTAATCTGCTGATCGATTACATTCATCTGTTTTATTTTAAATTTACCTTCTCGGAGCAGTCCAGACTCAGCAGCTTGGCCGTTATTAAATATAGTTTTTACAAATATGCCCATGTCTCCACGAGGTGAATCCCGTCCGCCTACGATGCTAAATCCGAGTCCTTTGCCTCCAGCAGATTTGGTGAAACGCACCTGGAATGTATATATAGTTATGCTACAACTAGTTTTTTAAAATTATCATTCAAAGTAGGTTAACAATTTGTAGGACGATAAAAGACGAGAAGAGCACTAACTATTTTTATATGTAAAACTTTCCTTATGTATATCAATTTATCTATAAAATCTTATATTAAAAATCAATTAAAATTAGTGCAGGCGCTTTAATGCAAAAGTAAAAAAAATACGTAGTTATAATGAATTCAGACGGTAAAAATATCACAACTATAAATAAGGATATTTATCTTTCTATTCCTGCTACTGAGTTACTTTTCTATAAAAATTAATAATTATGTCTGTTTAAAATAAATAAATACCTCAAAGGTATTTGAATCTCGGGGTTCAGGAGCTGGCGGTCGTTTAATTATTTTCTGCGGGGATGTAGGAGCCGGAGGAGGGCGTGCAGCTCTTGGAGTAGTACTAACTCTTAACTCAGCTACACAATTTCTTAATTGTTGAATAGGTTCTTGACGAACCTGTACACGGGGTAGTCGATAGGGCTCTTCCCATAGTCTCTCAGTAGGTTCTGGGGTGAGACGATTATAGCCATTTTTGAATTTAGGATCTATTTCTACGTTTTCGCTGTATGGTCGACTTCTTATCTCTTTGTGCGGTTTCCTTCTTTCAGGTGTGTAGTTATAATCTACAACGTCTCGACTTTCATCTTCTTGAGATATAAGTGGTGTTCTGTCTCTAGGTACATCTTTGGGTCTATAAACATTAGGGGAGCTACACCTTCTGCGAACTGTAGCCTCTCTGGGAGACATTGGTGATGAGGGAGACCGAGTTGTACTTGGACTAGGAACATAAAAAGTTGCTGGTTGTTGCGGTTGAGGTGGCGTAAGTACGTCATGAGCGGAAAGAGCACGTCTTCTTAATCCACCTCCTAATTTCCCAAGCGCTCTGAGTAGGTCCGGTGCTCCGCTGGTGACACGTAAAGAAGCGGTTGTGTACACTTTACCGCGATGTCTAAACGAGAGTTTTGATGGAGGTGGAGGCGAACATTGTGGTTGAGGTCGCGGTGGTGATGGTGAACATCGTACGGGACTTGCTTCACGATTACCAGATCCTGGCCGTAGCCGGGAACACCTACGTCGTAATTTTCTCCATCTTTGTGACAAGTTGGCATTCCAGCTTTCTTCTGAAATCACGAATAATATGACATAATTATTTACAACTTAGTGGTCATCGTTTTAACCGGTTTTTCATGTTGGTAACTTTCGACGACATTTTGATACTAAGGAGGTCAAGATTATAAATATAAAATAAACTTGACAAGTTTATTATTGGTAAACTTGTATAAAGTTCAATCACATATTTACTGATAAAAACAAAACTTGAATTATTAAAACATTAAATCATATAGTGTCACAAGGCTGACTTAAATGAAAATCAATACCCATTAAAACTGATTTTGATCGGTAAAGTATTTTTACTTCGCCATATCTTAAATTGTATACCTTTTTTGTTACTATCAGCATCAGATGCGTAGTCATGTGTCCGTTGTTGCTGCGCTGGTGGCGTGGCTGGTGCGGCAAAGCTATGTCGCAGCGGCGTCATCCGAAGCAGGCGGGGACGATCGCCACCACGAGACCCCCATGCTGGGGCACCCATATTACTGAAATGATCAATAACATATTAAGCAAACGTGTTACCTTCAGATATGGTTAAATTCATAATTTTATGGAAATCAATGATTAATTTCTCTATTGAACTTTAAAGATTCAAACAAATGTATGTAATTAATGAGTTATAAATCTTTAGTTGACAATGGAACGAATAATCGAAGTTGAATAAATGTAACAACTTTATCCATAATTCTTATCGTGAAACGGTAAAGTAACGAGCCACCAGCTCACTTGCAAATAGGGTTAAGTACCTCTTATCTCTTAATGTTTTTGGCGAAGATAACGAAATTCTTCGTAGTGTCATTTGACATCAAATCGCTTATGTCGAAATCTTTAAAGAAATTTAAAAGAAATATTAATTGAAATTTGTTTTATAAATTTTATAGTTGAATATGATATAAAAAATAGGGTTAGCAAGTTAGCTAAGTTATTAACACAGCCTTATAAATCTGAAAATGGGTTTATGATTCAACGTAGACTGTTTAATGCATACATATATAAGTTGCTGTGCAGTTGTCAAGTGACCATACTAAGACCGACCACCAGCTTGACACCCACTGGGCGTGGGTTTAGGTCAAGCAAACAGCTAACATCCGGCGATCAGTGTGTCTATACCAGTTATACTCTAATTGCTTTGCATTCATGTTCGTGATGTTTAATCTTGGTAAGGTCTACCGTTGTTATATTAGACATTCACTTCTTTCTTGTTTTTGCCAGACAATTAACACTATTTCAAATTAAGTTATATTTACAAATTTTGTTTCATAATGCTAGCCATTTTATTTAAAATCAATTTTGATTGAAGGTTTATTAACTTTAACCAGCGTTTAATGTGTTACATACTATTATTATTTTCTACAATTCAAGGAACAGACATCGAATGTTATCTATAAAATAAAATAACTCAAACTGCGTTTTATGCGTCGAGGCGTTGCGGATATCCGGCCGAGAAGCGGCGGCATATATCTCATACAAAGCGAGCGAGGATAATGATCCTATACATAGCTTTTTATACATCTAATTTTAAAATTAAGAACATCATCAGGCAATAGGCTTTTAGCATCGCGTGCTCGGAATAATAACGTCTGGAATGTTTCAAGTGTTCGCTTTATTAGTATTTAACGCTAGTGGTCATTAAGTGTGGTAACCGATATATGGGAACAGCTAAACAGACATTCAAATTACTAAAATAGAGAAGTATGTATTAAGAATTTTAACTAAGTGTATTAACAAACATCTACCAAACAAATACTTTCATACCACAATAAGCATAACATAGAATGTAATGCATATCTTCTTTTTGAATTCATTCATAAATTTGTTAGATAAAAGTAGCTGGCTACATGACATAAATTGGCGCAAACGATATAAATTGGATTAAAGCAGTTTAAATAGCACAGTACATTAATGTGTTATGTATCGTAGAGTTACGTCCGCCATTAATAATAATCTTATCAGCATTGTTGTTAGCCAAAAGGTATTGGTCTCCGGGGATGAATAAACACGAGAGTGTAATTAAATTCCGGCATCTCCGATCAGGGGCGATCGCTATCCCCACAGACTACTCTGCGGTCAAATGACAATGGGGAGAGAAAGATATATTGCACTGGCATTCCTTGCTCTTAGTAAAATACCATTTTGGCAGTAAATAAAACAGGAGATCCGTTTGTTGTTATGTTATTCCTATTTATTGCTATTCAAATGTAATACGGAAAATTAATTTTTATATATAAAAGTACAGTTATGAGAACTATGGTTGTTTGGCATCTGAAAGTATCACTAATTCGTCGTTTAGTCCCGTTGTGAACCGAATGCGGAGGCTAGTGGTCACTGCTCTTCCGGCTAGGTTGTGAGGTCTAGCGTTTTTAATATCTAGGATATAAAAATTAATACGCGATGAAGAATTATATAAAAAAAAATCTAACATAACAGAACTACTAAGATAAAAACAAGTTTTTGTGAATGAAATATAATATTTTTAAAAACATACTAAAAGTAAATAAGAAGTTTATTTTTTTTATTTGGTTTAATTGAATTGATTATCAAATAAATATAATATACTAAAACAGTTACTGAGAATTTCATGATCGATTTTCTTTAAGTTGCAGATTTTTATTGTATTATTTAATTTTAGAATTTATCTCACGTTCTAAGTTCATTTGCCTGGTTCGTATTTAATCGTGTGAAATAATTTGAAACAAATCTACCGTTATTTGTACATCTATTATCAGATCTACGAAGGGCGTAAGTTTAGCAATTACGATTATTAGTAAGTATTACTTGCAATGGAAGGTCTATTTAGGTTTTTATTAGAACTGTTTTGTGATTTAAGGTCAATAATACCGTCTGTTAGAAAAAAGGCGCTCATTATAACTCAAATAGAATTCAAAATGAAGTTCACCTTTCCATGTCGTCAATCATCATTATAATTTTAATGATTACACATCTTTTTCTATTGTCATTGTATAGAGCAAACGATTGTCTTTGTTTAAAACTGTTAAAGGGTTGTTACATAAATATTCTCATTATATAGAAGCAAATAAAAACTTGACTATAAATTATAACATTGTTAAATAAGAGTTCTCTTGCGGTTAAGAAGCAAAAACATTATTTATTTCAAGTCAACAATGTTGTTATTGTCTTATCGAAGCGTGTTAATTTAAGTAAAGTAATGCGGTTTATGATAATTCGTTACATTGTATTAGGATTAACGTCATAAATAATAAATTATGAACTCAACTATTATAACTAATATCTTAAACTATACTGTATTCACAACTACATCTAGTTCGGTAATGTTTTTCATTGAATAAAAGTAAAAGATTCGGTATTTTTTTGTTAAAAGGCGACCAAGCAACAAACGGCAATGGTTGATGAGAAGTATTTGCAGCCTCCTGGTTACACGTATTCAGTGATTTTTGTCATTAATCAAGAAAGGTTTTTGGGAGGAAAAGAAGAGGACTGGGGGCTTTCAGCAATCATCAAGTAACTGTTATTTTGGTGGGAGAGCAAGAGATATGCAGTTCATATATTTAACTTGAGCTAATTAGGATATGTTTTCTATAATAAAATTATTAATTTTAAACATTTCATAAATTTCAAGCCAAATGTTAAAACATTGAACACCTTCTGTGCACCTTCACAATATTCTAAAGATTAGATTTTGTGATAAGTTTCAAACAAAAATCTATATCTCTTGAAGCCAGTATATTTTTATG
>DVQP01002401.1:0-12669 GCA_018231745.1 Danaus eresimus
CAATCAAATTTGAAACGAACCTACTAGGGCTGCCTTCGACGCACGTTCTAAAAATTAACTAATTAGTTCTTGAACAGCCCAAGTATTTTAACAGATTGTAGAGAGATTTGGTTGTTATACCTCTCGTTCCTACTTCTAACGCATACAAATTTATATTTCTTCTTAAAGATTTTAGTAAATGTATATGTTTAAGTATTCCGTGTCGGTATTTGCGACCAAATATGAGTAATAATTTAATCTTTGAAGATTTTCTCACAAGAAAGATTTTCAAAATTCTTTTCTTTTATGAAGCTGTGTTCAAATGAAAACAATATTTTCTTTTATTAATGATTTATTTAAAAATAATACACTCAGCATATTAAATAAATTACAAAATAAACGTTTTATTCATAATAACATCGAGTTAATTTAATTCTATTTAGAATTTCTAAGAAAATATCTGGAACCGTTTCTTTACATTTTTGGGCTAATAGTTTAAAAACAGTTTTTAAGTAGTCGTTTTTATTTTATCATCAAAAACTAGAGTAAGTATAAATAGAAATTACATAGAGTAAAATTATTCTAATTGTCTAATTGTAATATGAGGGCAACACTTCGCTTTATCCAGTGTGCAGAAGGCTTATCTGAAGGTAAATAAAATGCCAAGACAAAATTAGAAGAATGTCCTGTTGTCGCCAAAACACCTTTTCTCTCTAAGGTCTTATATAATGGGCATTTGTACCTTGTACCTTCTACGAAATCTTTTTTCAATTTCGGAAAAAGCCACACAGCTGGCATATTATCGTTTAATATTTTAGGGAATTGTTCGCCAATTGCATATTTTTCCCGATCCCATCTAGCTCCATCTACAAAAAGCCCTTGGACATAAACTCCGAATTCTGGAGGAGTTTGTTCATAATCAACACCCAATACTTCAAAATCAAATATAAGTAGATCTATTGGTATTTTTTTAGCTCGGGCATAGTTTTGAACAGAACCAGTAAGGAAAGCTTGTGTGAAAAAAAATCCAGAAAGCCAAAATGTTGATGGTTTACCATTTTGATTCCAATCTTCTAACATAGCTAGACGATCAATAAAGTCAGCTACGTAACTTGGTAATGGTTTTAAACTAGGATAGGAAACTTTTGACCAATTATCTGGAATTTTACCAAGCAACATTGAATTAGACTGCAAATCAAGTGCCGGTGACATGACAATCACTCCTTTAACAGCTTTTTGTAAATCGACCAGGGAAGTTCTAATTTCATGCAACAATTTATTAAATCGTTGCATTTCTTGAATCAATACTGTATTCATGGATTCATTATAATCCACTGGATACTTTTGCTGTGCAGTTTCAATGTCAAATGACTCAGGTAGCTTTGACAAAATCTCTGTTGCCATCTGAGTTAATATTACTTCGGTGTTACCACCTTCACCACCCCCAGCTGCACCTTCAACTAAGACCAAAGAAGTCGTTAGAGCCATTGATATTGAATAGTCACGCGTTATTCCTGCATTCATGTGTAGCCCATAGACCTCAGGAGGAGGATTTACAGGAACTGATTCAATATGCTTTAAATAGTCTTGATACTCACATCTCCGCGGTAGGCCATATTGAGGACCCAAGTCACAAAATAAATTGTTTGGATCATTAACTACATTAGGGTTGACATAATTGTCTAAAATAGTTACAATTAATCTCCTATCCCAATCGTCCGTCACTCTTCCTCCATAATTACACTCACCAGTTAAATACTTTATAGCAACATATTGTATCTCTTCATATTGGTTCAAAAACATCTGTAATTGCATAACTGAAATATGAAAGTCCGAGTCATTAAAACCGTACTGAATATTCCACCCTAGTGGTCCAAATTTTTTCCTTTCCTGTACCACTGCATGAAAAAAACTTATTCCATACAAAAGCTTACTAAAAGCTTTATCTTTACCAGGACAACCTTCGAAAAACTCAGGTTCTTTCAGGGGTTCCGAAAGATAAGATCTATTTAAATTATGTTGAAGTCCAGTAGGGGGTTCATTGGTCATTTTTACACCAACTTGCAAAACTGACTGCGGAAATTTATCAGAAGGGTAGCTCGTAAGCCAAAGTCTAAAACTAAGATCTGTGTTTGTCAAATCAAATCCCTCGATAAGCTTCTCTAAAGTGGGTAACCACGAAACTGCTAAATGACAATTTTGTAAGCACACCCAACCCCCTTCTAGTTGAGCTTTTTCTATCATTGCCTTTGCAATTGGACCCTGTCCTTGACCTAATGATATTGAATTAAATCTGTGACTATAACCCATTTTTTCACAATATTTTATTAAAGCTCCCATCGGATCCGACCCAGGAGATAAAATAAATATTAGGGGAGCTAGACAATTCGAATCGCCAAAAGATTTACCAATATCAAAAGGGGGTGGAGTTATATATTTATTGCCCATTTGTTGTTCAACAAATTCAGAAATGGCCAATGTTAATTTGTCCGGCCTTAAAACTCGAATTACCAACAATTTTTGAAATGAAGATAATTTTTCATTCCAAGGATTTGGTAATGTTTTGCGATGAGGTTCTAGATCGTCATAGACTTCTTTCCACGCCTTTTGATAGGTTGTGAAACTATTTCTAATTTCCTTAAAGGCCGGTAGGTCATTCAGTCTGCATATTTCATCCCAACCTTTATCTGGTAGCCAGTCAACTTTTTTTTTAAGAAGATTTTCTACTGCTATACCTCCAGTTATTAAGAAAATATATTCATCATGGTCCATTTCACCGGAAGCAAGCATCATTTTAGAACACATAATAAAAGAAAACATTAACTTATCTTTATCGAACAATGATCTGCATACATTGCTATATAAATTGTAAGTAAATGTTTCTTTCAAAAACTTTAACCTCTTTTCTAGATCTTTAGATTTGTTTGCATTTTCAATTGATATTATATATAAATTAATAAACCACGTTAAGGAATATTGATACATAGGATCAACATTAGGTAGTTCAGTTACACAATAATACAATACAGCAGAATGCGATGCTATGGGCCTATATCCAAGTCTAAATTTTTCTATAATAATTTCTGTTTCTACCGATGCTTCCTGTTTTTTGGTTATATCAATTGCTAATAGTTTAGATGAATCTAAAACTTCTATCGCAGATTCATCTTCAAGAATATCACCCTTAGATTCTTGAAGGGTTCGTAATATGTCATCTTCTACTTGTTTAAGTGCAGCACGATTAGCTGCACCTTGCACAATCAATTTTTCACGCTTTTCTTGCAAATCAGGTCTTTCTTTAGCCACAACAATACCTAATAATTGATCCTCCAGTCCATCCTTTGTTAGAGCAAAATTGATTAATGTTACTTTGTTAAACACTTCAGGCAAATAATGAGGGTTTCTGAGTTTTGTTGTCATGTACAATCTAAAATTAGGATGATATTCAATCACATTCTCACCCAAAGCAATAAATTCTTTTCCACCTTGTACATAGGTATGTTTTAATAAAACTGGATCCAAAGGTGGTTCAACGTCTTCTAAAATACAATCAATCAATGCTGGTTTTCCGTATTCTAAACAAGTTTCTATTACTTTCATATAATTACCATCAGTAAACTTAAGGACTTGTAAATCATTAGATTTTTCCATAGTTTTTATCCATTTGTTTGCTTGTCCTTGTGGATCGACAAGTAAAGACCAACGAAGAGAACTATCTTGTATCACACCGTTATCTATGGAAAACGAGTCCCATGGTAAACCAGCTATACACCAATTTTGGATTTTAATGTCAGTACCTAAAATGTCTTTAAAAACAAAATGTTCAGAATGTGGCATATCAAGACCAATAACTAAATTACGCCACTTGGAAATCATCTCTACCCTTATAGGTAAAGTATAAGGCGATAAATATGCTATAATACCTGATGAAACCAGAATATCTCCAGCTAAATTGTCAAAAAGAGTCTGCAAATTTTCAGCTGCAGCTGTCCACCTAACTTTTTCTCCCCCAAGACCACCAATTAACTTTTCAGCACGATATAATTTATCAATACACAGTTGCACTTCATCTTCTAAAGCCTTTTTCTTAATATTTGCTTCTTCTAACGCTTCATTTAATTCAGCTAATCTAGCCTCTAATCTAGCTACGGTAGCTTTCTTTTCTTCTAATATAGCCATCGTTTCCGCAAATTCTCTTTCAGCCGCTTCTAGTTTCGCTTTTTTCGGAGCAACAACTTTTGCTACTGCATCATACATATCCATGGCAATTATCCACTTACACAACCCTTCCGCAGCTGTGGAAGCTTTGGCAATAATGTGTGGCTTAAAATCTTTATGGGAAAGATATTCTTTTCTTATTTTTTGCATTGTTGCCACTGGGATGTTATCCTTGTCAAAGTTGCGCAACGAATCTAAGAAGCTCATGTCTCCTAATATTCTTTTACTGGGACCCCAATAATCCAACATTTTCTTACCAGGATTATCAGGATCTGGAATTTTATCAGGCGGGATCCCCTTCATTACACATACCGCTGCCATCACTAACTTTACTGTCGCTGGAGGATTTTTCATGGATTTTACAATCGTTATGTCTGCTGGTTTCAAAGTATTCAATGCAGCTATCGCATCCTCTAAAATAGGTAAAGCTAAAGCTAAATCTGCCTCACAATCCTTTTTTAGCTCTTGCGCAGCTGCTGCTTGAACATTTGCTACTTTTTGATCTTCCCGCACTTGTGCTGCAGCTTTATCTGCAGTGGCGGTTTCTACTGCGATTTCTTCCATCATCTTTGTAGACTTAGCAGCCATAACAATCAATTGAGGTTTCAAAATATTTAGGTCACGTTGCATAATTGACACGGCTTCTGCTGCTTGACCGAGTTTATCCAAGCCATTTGTATAACGCAATTTTGCAGCTCTTAACTCTCTTTGTTTTCGATTTGTTAATATTGTAAAAGATTTTATCAAATTAAGATATGATGCTGATGTAATATATGTCTTTCTTCCAAATTGATTAAAGAAATCAATTGATACCTTCCGTGCATCCACGTGAAATTGTTTACACGCTATAACTGCAGCTGCCTTAACTTTATCACTAACATTTACTTTAACCATATAGTTATGTGCCACCATTTCCAATGCATCTTCAGGCCAACTATCATACCAATCAATAGTGCAGCAGTTTACAAGAGAAGGATATAGCCTTAACCTTGTTCTGAAAGAACTTCCTATAGGACTGAAACACAAAACAACATGTAGTTTAGCTTTACATCTTCCAACGAAAAAGGACATAATCTGCAATGGACTAATATCTAAATTTCTATTACCACCCTGGGCTGCAAGGCGAACTAATTCTAATATTTCTTGCATTTCATCTAAGCCGTATAAATTAGGAACTTCGCCAGAATTAAGTAAACTGTCTAAATTTTGAATAAAGACTTCTTCTTTAATTTGATTTTCCGTAAATAGAAAGGTTGTGTCTTTATTCAGACCACCGGATTCTCTTAGTACGAGTTTTATATCATCATGCCAATCTTTAACACTATATGACTTGGTGATTTCTGGTTGATATACCTGTTGACCTAAAATAGTACTAGCCAACCTCGTGAGTGACTGGCGACCAGAACCTCCTACTCCAACCAATAAGGCGTTACCTGATGGCATAGAAAGCAATCTACATATTTTTGATAAATGTTCTAAGGCATAATCGAATAAAACAATTGTCATTTTTGCCTTATGCATTGCATTATACTCTGTTAACATAGTGATAGCAACATTTAAAAATGTTTCTTTCGTAGGAATTTCTTCATACCTTCTCTCGCCTTCAACACTGTCCGTGTCTAAATAACAACCAAACATCATTTTTTTTATATTTTCTTGAGTTACCTCACCTTTCTCATTTTGATACGTGTCTAATGCTGATTCGAATGTGTCTCTCATGAACTCTTGTGTTGATTTCCTTAAAAGATCATAGAACCAAGAACGATCAATTTCATCAACAAGTCTATCATAAAAAACACGCAAAATTTCATGGACCCATACTCTAGTAAAAGTTTTTTTATTTTCTGCAGATTCTTTTCTTAACAACGCACATCCTTGGATAACTCTTGAGAAGTCTCGCAGATTAAAAATATAATGAGATTTGGCTGGAGTAGGCCTTAGACCTTCTGCAGCCATGTCATATATGTTCATTGTGGCCACAACGATATTTACTATTACTGGTTGTGTGTCCTGACCGAAACCATTTCTTCTCCAACCCAGTTGCAGCAAGGACATAAAGATTTTAGACATACTTTCTTTTGAAAACTCATTGATGGAGTAAATATTGTAGTGCCTCAACATTCTTGGATAAATTAATTGTCGACTTCCTCCGACGGGCCCGATAGCTCCATAAAAAAAGGTATCATATATGTAAAGTTTTTCTGTTGTTTTCAAATCATACCAATGTTTTTGATCAAAATACAATCTTAATAACTCTATAGCTGGTTGAGCTCCATAAACCTCCTTGGCAGGCATATTCATATCATCTATAAAGATAATAGCTTGTTTACCCCTAGTTGGCCCGTAATTATTTTTTCTTCGTTTAACCAGTTTTGAAATAACTAGATCTTGTGTTTGATTAGCTGATGTTGTTGTTGTGAAAGTAATGAAACCAGGAGTATATTTATCTAAATCAACATTATTCATTAAAAAATTTTGAATATAAAAACTTTTTCCAGTCCCCGTGGGCCCAATCAGCAACAAAGGTTGTGAAAATTTTGTATGAAGTTTCAAGAGAAATATATATTTCTCAGTTTCTAATGTCGGAATAACCGTTTGTAAAAGATTAATCTGCTCTTTAATTTGAACAGCCTTAACTGCATCTGGCCAGGGTTTCCAACAACCCTTACCTTTGTACATATAGTAATGATCTATTATCATACCTTCAGTGGGTATGGAAACATCTAATCTATCGAGTACAGTAGGAATACCATTTTCACCTCGGTAATATGACTTTAATAATTCATCAAACCTTTCCCTTGAATCAGTATTTAATATGCCTCCAACACCCCAAACTAGTGCTGTCATAAAAGAAGCTAAAAACCAAGTCCTACAATATTTTGTATCCTCTTCACCTTCTAACGCATTATTCATTAACATTTCAATAAGTCGAAGAGTACTTATCACTAAATTTACCTCACCCGCCATAACAAGCTGTTGACAATGCTTTCGGACGTAATATATTAACGGATTAAACAACCATTCACACATAGCAAATATAAATTCTTCATTCTCCTCTAACCATATAGGGTTAAGGGTTTTTAACCAGGAGGTATAAAAAGGGGCAAATCCAAAAGAGGCCGATTCCATATATATCATGCCGCACCTAGACACTGTGGCAGGAGATGCTTGCGACAGGTCCATAACTTCAAATATCATTGACATAACATTGGACATAGCCATAACCTCACCAGACGTTAAGCACAATTTTTTATTATCATCTAAGACAGTATTCATATTTTCAATCCAAACAGCGTCTACGGGACCATCAAAAACGATCCATTTCCTGACAGGAGTATCTTCAGAAGCAAAATCTCTAAACATTGTTGCTACAATACCATCAGTCCATTCATAAGATATCGGATCGAAAGCACCATACAGTTGACCCATTGTCACGGCTTTTGGATTAAGAACTTTATAAGTGGAAGCACAACCTCCTGGTAATCCTCGTTCTTCCATTAAAGTAAGAGCTTCAGCTAAAACTTTCAAAGTCATAGATTTCGCTGAAAATGGATCACCGACTAACATGAACCCATGTCTTACAATCATCATTTCGTAGGTTTGAATGACTTTAATTAAGAAGCATTCAACTGGTTGAAGATTATTTATTTCACACACATCATGACAAGCATTCAGAAAATTAACATAATCTGGTTTCGGTAATGTTATACCGGGAAACAAATCTGATATAATACCCTCAAACAAAGGGACATCAAAAGATAAAAATTTCGGGAGGTTTACATCTGTAATTGATCTTAATAATAAAATACTTTCACTTTCATTTGGAAAACTCCTCTTTAAATTACCAGCAGCAGACAGAACCGTTTTTACAGCTCTCATACCGTAATCATAATGATTTTGGGATGATAGCTGTTCAGAACACAAGCGATATGTGGTCACAATTTTAACAGATAAACTTCTAGCATCAATGAAACCAAATGAATACAAGGAAATTTCACCAATCATAGCATAATCTGGAACCATCATAGCTACAGTTCTGAATAACACTTTTAAATTATCTGGCAGTTCAGAACGTCCCGCATAACCCGGATTCATTGTTATACAAACATAACAAGCTGGGTTCAAATTTAATGTTGTACCCTCAAAATCAAATGTTTCTAAATGCTGTCGAACAGCTTGAACTATGCAAAGAATTTGTTGGGCAATCACAGACAAGACCTCTACTTCTATACGATTAAATTCATCAAAACAAACCCATGCTCCGCATGAGGCCAAGCCTTTAAAAAATTTTCCCATGGCTTTATAATCTAAACCGTCGGAACAATTAAATACTACACATTGAACGGCTAACGCCTTAGCTAAATCTTTCGTGGTTTCCGTTTTGCCCGTTCCTGCTGGACCTTCTGGAGCACCATTTAAATGTAGGTAATAAGCACCAATTAGCGTCCGATAGCATCGGTCAGTTAATGGTGTTATAACTAAACGATCTGAATTGCCCAAATATTCATAGGCGTAATTAACAACGGCATTTATAATTTTAACAAACACCTTCTCCTCTTCCCAATAATAGCGCAATTGTGCTAACCATTGAAAATCAGTAATTTCCGTCACATTTTTTTCAATTAGATCTTGTATTACATCCTTAGCGTGGACGTCTATTACTATAAGAGCTTTAACGGTAATACTATTTAATTTTGTTAAATCGGTTCTCCGAATAACAGAAACTGTTTCATTAAGTTGTTTTGTTAGACTGACATGAAAAGACTTAAGTTCGCTTAATTTATGTGTATTTAGGCTATCGTGCACATCTACTGCCCAATAAATTTGTGAAATTGCTAAAACTACCATACCTTCCCAAGATAATATCCAATCTACACGACTTAAGTTAGGGTAGTCATAATAAGATAATTCAGTCTCAGATTTCACAGCTTTTAACATTTGATCTTCAACTTGCACTAGCCACTTTTCAACCGACCCCCTCGCTGCTGCGACACTAATTGTTTCCAAAAATTCTACTTGTTCTCCTTCCATAGAAATCATAGCTGATATATTAAACTCTGGATCAAAGACAAGTCGATTTATACCTTCAAAACATTTTTTTAGATGCGGTTGAACTTTGAGAGGATTCTTTGTTTCGGACAGGATTTCTAACATTTCATCATTCGATAAAAAGAAGAAACGTGGAAAATATAAGCGTTTTCTCTCGAGGTAGTTGTTGATACCGTCATTAATTTTTTCAAGCATACCGGACGCAATCTTAAATGATTCCAAAACACCCATTCCACCAGCTATCTCTAAGACGTGAGGATCTTTGTCTACTGAACCCATATAACGACGATAAATGTTATTAACCTCAACAAACATTACTCCTTCTTCCTGCATTTGAGCAACAATATCTTTAGACGAAAATATAGGTAACAAATAAAGCCATTGACTCTGTACTTTGCCCCATTCGTCAATTGTAGCGTTTACACGTGTTATTTTCTCATACCAACTTCTAACTTGAGCTTCAAAAGGTTTTACGAACGCAGATCCTCTCATGCCGATAGTTTTTACAATATGATCATCTAAAACACTCTGTACATCATCTAAACCAGATAATATGTAAATTCCTGTATCTTTGTATGGACTTGTTTTAAAGCATATATCAGTCCATTCGGCCATCATTTTATTTAAATTAGTTATAAGAGCTAGTTCCTTTGTTGCCGCTACGCTTATTATTTCATATTGATCAATATCCTCCCAAAGATTATAATCAATGATTTTCCTCAAAGATGTTCCAGCGTTTGGGGTCAAATCGAAACCTGCTATATTTGACATCTCATCCCAATGTCGTTGTACCAATGCTGGGTTACACATTATGTGTGCCATTTGAACGTTTGGGCGCCAACTTTTTATTTCGGCGATAGCTTGTGCACACAGTTTCATTGGTGCTGGTAAATTATTAATATCGGGGTCATCAACTAAACCTTGAAATCTTTTTTCTACACCTTCTGATATTTGTTGTTTTATTTTAGTTCTGTAAGCTTTAGATAATTTTAAAAATTCTTTGTAATAAAAATCATGATCTTGTTCAATTTTCTCATGATCTAAATACTCAAATGGACCATCCATCCAAGTATAATAGCTTCGTTTCCATTTATGTACTAAATACGTTAGATTATGAAAAGGTTTAATAAAATCTTTTAGTTCTTCAAGATCGGAATAATGGGAAACTGGAAACTTAAATGTTACTTCCTCGTTGTTTATCCAACTGACTAACTTATCACAATCGTCTAAGCGATGCACTAGCTTTCTCAGGTGTTCCAAGTATTCAAGAGTATGATCTACGTCATCCATATTATCTAAAAGCTCTAAATACGGTGTTATTTCTAAGACCTCTTTGTTTAAATAAGCAATTTTTGCTAAAAGATTTTCCTCCATTTCAGCTTTAAATGTTTCGTATGAAGTAGCATTTCTCTCAAAAATTGGTTTAATATCGGTGAGCCAGTTAACGGTGCGGGTATTAGAGGCCACATGCTCCGGAGAAAGGGAAGTCATTTCTAGCAAATTAGAGATTATGTTTATTTGTCTCAATATTCTCTCTTTTAAGGCCTCTACCAACACGGTCTTAGCATGTAAAATGTAAACACCTTGTTCAATTAATTCCGCAGCATTTTCAGGTTCTTTCAGTGCTTTCGCTGCTATAATTTCAAATTCTTTACAAATGCTATCATTTTCACTCATATGAGTTTTTACAATGCCAGCAATAATGTCATTTATGAATTCTAGAGCTCTAGCTTTCAACCCGTTTATCATTCTCCGTTGACAAACAATTGCGCAATTAAAATATTCATTTTCCAGAACAGCTGTAATATCAGAATCTATTTCTTGAAAATATTTTATTTTGTCTCGCGACTCTTCAAACTCCTTGGCCTGGTTAATAAATTTAGAAAGTTGTGTTTTTGCTGGAGCCCCGTACAGCATACTGTAAGCTACTCTTAGATCAACTAAATATTGAACGAGGGGTTCAAAGACTATATTCAACTGCTTCTGTAATCTGTCGTGACTATCTTTATTTAACCAATCATTGTATTTAACCGGCAGAGAGTCATAGTTATATGGTATTTTTAGGTATTGTTCTATTGGCATTAGCCTTTGTGCTATGTGTGCAATAGCGTCGGCTATATTATGGAAAACATTAAAAACCTCTTCAAGAGAGGGATCATAGATAAATTCGCCATCAAAGTCTAAATCTATGTTTATGATTGGAACGGACTCGGGGTTCCCCAGCGAGGTTATAATTGCATCAATAGATCGACGCATGAGTTCTTGTATTTGCATTGATATCATTTTAGTAGCACATGATACAAAATCGGGTATTCTTTTGGGTTTCATGCCTTTCAAACATCTTGGATTTTTTAACCAATTTACTAGAATTGAATACCAAGTGCTGGATACCAAGTAATCAGCTTTTTTTATCTCTTCCAATACTTTATTATGAAAATCATCTAAACGAAAAGGCCCCTTTGCTCTATATTTTAATAAATTAATAATAAAATCCGGAAAGGTCTTTTCGGATGATTCTAAGACAAGTCTTATAAATGGATGTAGGAGTAATGAACCAGATTGCAACTTCTTTCTAAACTTGACCATTTTCTCATAATTCGGTGTAATACCATGAAATTTAAAATATGGCTCCTCATATCTTTTTCTAGGTACTCCAGGAACATCACGTATTACAGTTTTAACGGCCAAGTCATGGAGATTTCTGTTCCATTCATTTTTACTCTCTTTTAAGAGATCCTCCGCTAGTGTGGGATAGGCATTTTTTAATTTAGATGGTATTAAACTAAATATTTTTCTCTCCCAAGACTTTAACATTGGGGGTGGTTGCACTTTTTCCGCACATTGACGTATGACAGCTATATGTCTGTCTTGAGATATTTCTAAAGCATCACACTCACTATACTCAAACGAAGATCTAGCGATGTTAACTTTTCTCTTTGTAGCTTTTTCCGCCAGTAATTGACGAAATTTTTGTTTCTTGTCCTAAAATTTTAAGGTTAATATTTTTGATAAATCTTAGAAAAGGTTAAATTTATAACAAGGATTTATTTTAACATTTGAACTCTTAATTAATGCAGTTCAATTGTGTAGTCAAGATGGTTCCAACCTTTTATACTAGAGTCACTTTTTGGTTTCAAGGTTCGACCAATTTTTTAAAGTTTTTCAATAGCATCAAACTTAGTTTTGGAGTTATCCTGAACATAACATTTTCTTCGAGCTATGTGTCATTTCCTCATCATGCTATTTACTTATAGCACTAACTACATATACGATATCCAAACTCGATAGGAATAGAATCTATTTTAGAGGCCATGTTTATTACTGTATTTACTTACGAAGTTTAATTTCGATTGACTGACGATTAAGTATTAGAGAAAATTTCCAAAGTGCATGGCGCTCAGATTATATCGAATATAAGAAAAC
>DVQP01002402.1:0-12667 GCA_018231745.1 Danaus eresimus
ATAATATTTATTATAAATTATTTACAAAGAAAACTTATTTATGTTATTTTCATGAAGAACGTTATATCTTAATTGTCTATTTATTAAAATCTGTTTTATAATTCACCATACGGGACTTGTATCTGAGAGTAAACCGTGACTTGGTAACGGTGTTTAATATCAGAAGCTCAAACGTAAATTAAAATAGTGATTGCATCAATGAAATATCGATAGTATAGAAATAAAATTGTTTTGATTCATACCAGCTAATGATGGAAAGCATTACAAGAGATTATACGAGGGTATGGGTGACAACAGACGTGAGATCAGACACACGAGGTCTGACAACTGTGACGCAACCTTCGGGAACAGAGATGGCAAGAGGGGACTGATGATGATGCTTTCAGACCAACGGAAGCAATAGGACCGGAGACACTAAGTAAGAAGGACTCCAGATATGAAGACGAGGCACGCAGCTTCAATATCATGATAGGTTTTCATTATAATTTATTACAAACTAACTCGCTCACTCCAGCGACTCGACACACAGTGACACAAACACACTCACATACTACTTACATGATGCGGATCGATTGGAATCATTCCATTTGGAATACAAATTCCAAAACTAGAAATGGATTCCAATCCCGCGCCTTTATGATTCCATCGTTTTGTGTAGAGCATTCTCAAACTAGACTTGTACTATAGTACACATGTTACTATTAATTGTAATGACGCAAAATAAATATAGTATATGTATTTGTTACATTCGATTTTAGTTACTTTGACGAGATCAGCGTAAAGTAAGTCTCCCCGGAACCCTTGCAAGGGGTTTGTGTTGTATGCTAGAACACATCTTCACTCGTGACGGTGCGAATTAATGTGAATAATAAAGTGATGGTAAATAATGCTGGTGTTTATTAAATGCACATAACTCAGAGTTGGCAACGCTAACATTAACAGCAAAACAAAAAACAAACTCGTACACATTGAAACACGTGACGCTACGACGGCTGATGACTTCCTCTAAACAAACTTAGTTATTATATTATATAATAATATGTAAGCAAACTTGTGTCGAAACAACTATTAAGGAGGATTTAACCGACATTATTTGAAAGATATTTCAATACGACTCACTACAATTCTTTTGTAATGAATATTAAAATGTAAAGTGCTACTTACAGCGCGACCGTAACGACCTCAGAGTTCAAGTTACATTACGTCATATTTGTTTAAAAAATTCACATATTATTATTAATATTTTGTTATTTAAGTTGTTGTTCTGGCCAATCGAAACTGGGAAATAAGATAATGTTTTCAATCACATTGGATTTACATATAGACAACGGTTTAAACTTTAAAATAATATTAACTTTTAAAACACAATGCAGATTTTGTTCATTTCGGCGTCATATTATTAACCAAGTAAACGTCAAAAATCAAAATCATGGCGCCAAGTTAGTTGTCAACATTGTTTGAAAATGAATTTAAACTATCACAGTGAATTAAATTATAAATAAAAAATAAATTCAAATATGTCTACACACAGTACTCAAGAGATCTGACTTCGTCTGATGTGATCACTGTTACTGTGATAATGTGCGGTGACTATGATGGGTTATGATAGATAGTTATTTATACCAAGGAGATAATTATAAAATAAAAACATTTAGTCATATTAATAAGTAAATCTATATGTTTTTTAGTTCAATACACATTCATTATAGTTTTTATTAGTGATCTAATTATATATTACTATGAGATTATTTTCACATACAAAAATGATTACAGTATAAATAAAATATTTATTCCGTTTCTAAATTTTCCAACAACAAATATCCATCAAATTACAGGTCGAGTAAACTTTATAGAACTGTATTAGGATCATAATATTATTTTTTCACAATCAATAAGTAAAATAAATAATGAGAATTCATTATAAAGAGAAACTTCTTAGTAGAAACAAGATAAAAGATTTTGATGTAACATACACATGCTATACAGCTATGATACGGCTGCAGAGCTGGGATACACAAACATATTGTCAATAATGTGACTCACATTCAGTATGTTATAAGGTTTATTCACATTTATCTGAGTAAAGAAAAATATAAATAAAGTTATCTCCAAACAACTGTAACTAGAACAATATGTCCGTCTGCATTTGGTTATCGAAAGAACTCTTGCAGACATTATATATTGTGAGGTTTTGGGAGGCAGGGGTTTAGACTAGGATTGCTTTCATGTTAAGACAGGAATATCACATTACTTATACACCAGGTAGTTCCGGGGAGTCGGTAACATCAAATACAAATATTGTAGTTATTTGTATAACCTACCAATTTGACCTCAGTCAACTAAAATTTCACATAGTATATGAAGCCAATCTCCATGTCAAGACCATACACTGCCATATACTTAATCTTTTCTCAGTTAAAAATGTATTCTTACTTGCATAATATATATTTTTGTTAATTAAATGCGACAGCCTTGTTATGAGTTTCAGTTGAAACACTTTTGATTAATATAAATCATTTTTACCAGTTTTGGATGTATAATATCAATCTTTGGCACAAAAATCTGATTATTACTAGCTTCAGACATAAAATTCTGTAATTTTAAGAGTCCTAGTTTACATATTGATCTGGGTTTCGACACTAACTTTATATGGAGATAATATACCTATATCATTATATCTGAGTGATTGTAAAGAATATTATAAACTAAAATGTATGTCGCAACTTAAGAAGTGTTGTCTCTTACTGGGCCAGGCTCTACCTTGATACCCTTTCTAAATTTTGAAAGGTAGATTTTTTTATTTTCTTGTTCTTTAACATGCTTAATTCATCTGTTCAGAACGACTCATAGCCTCTTCACTAGCCATTTTGTCGTCGAATTATAATTATTGTTCTAAACATTACTTAAACGAAATTGTTACTTTAAGAATTAATGATATTTTTTGTGCGTAGTAAGTATATATATACATCGTTATTTTACCATGATATCCGATAATTATTAGAATCTTCTTAGAATTTTCTATTAATTGTGTCAATACTTAATTTGTACTAAACTCACCGCTCTTTGGTAAGCTTCTGATGACATTGACCGCTGCGCGGAACTTTTCTTCGAGAGACATGACTATTAATTCACTTTAAAACAAAACAAGTGCACTTTGGACTTTTATATCACAAACATATTCGTGTTCTTTAATTAACACACCGTATGAAGATATTACTTCAAAACTATAATATTTTAGACAGTAACATAAAATATTTGATTATTTGTTCACTTTAACACTTCTTCGGCGACAGTCGTGCTTTATCAGCGGGTAAAGACTATTGGAAATTGTTTGAGTTAGAGAATTGTGACGACTACTCACTACTGAGCCACTGTGAAAGATATAGGGACGTACATGTATCCAATGTCGAAGCAAATGTTATCGACATTCGATTGTCAAATAGATGAGTAATAGAAATTACTATTATTAATGTTTACGACGCATTTATGGAAACACAGACATTATTACATACAAATTATAGGTAAATATTCTAGAATTTTAGAGCAACAGAAAATTGATCAATATTATATAGCTGTTAAAACCTCAACACAACAGTTTAAATATAAGTTTTTTTTTATAAAATTAATTGCATTGTATGTATTCATTCATACAATGGGAGCCTTCGTTTATATAATATGTATAATATATAAAATGTTATTTTTAAAGGAGAAAAATTATATTTAAAATTGAGGCTTTATATCGATAAATTGCTTCCTAGATGAAAATCCTTGAGTCAAATATACTTTGCTATTTAATAATAAACTCATTAAGGCTAGTAATAAATTTTAATTTTTTTTGAAATATAAAATATAGTTACTTTAGTCTTATTTGAAATAAAACTTTTTGTAAATTAAACAAACATACATATTTTTACGACTGTCAACAATCTTGCGGTCTCCTGTCTCTATTGTCAAATTAAAATAAACCGAGAGCTCTTTTCGCGATAATTTCATTTTTAAAAGGTAAATAATCCGGGAATACATCTGTAATCATAACGTTTTAGTTTTTTATTCGTTAATATTCGTGTTTAAGAGTGTTTTGTGTTGTGAAGGGGAACATTATTTTCTGTATCCCGTTTAACTTCCCCATATTTAGCGGTTCCTCGTACGATCGATAATTTTAAGTTATTATGTCTTAGTCTCTATAAGTAGATACTACACAGGTACCTACAAACTATTATCCATGAAACAGCACAAAAATAACAAAAGAAACATCCAGTTGGTAGTGTTCTTTTTTGTAAATCACCAATTTTGGTAAATTGTAACGATGAAGCGTGGTTGACATTAATAAATTAAGAATCTAATGGGATATATATTTATAACCTTTGATCATATTCAGTAAGTTGTTCGGAGTCTTTGTCGTCAATACCATCAGAACATCTTTTGTTGGTTTTGTATCAATTGAAGTTAAAGGTACTCTCGTATATCGTCTTCTGTTTCCTAACAAGGAATCTTTCTATCATGTATACGAACATGACACACGCTTCCAAACTATTTATTCCTTCCATATAGCTTACGTACCCTAATTATTAAGCTTCAGATCGTAAAATTTTGAATAGTTTGTTCGTGAGTGTTACTTTTATATATTAATATCTTTATTTAATATAATTTCAGAAACCATAGACCAGAAAATGCCAGAACTGACAGAGTTAGACAAGGCCACGGCCTCAATGACGGAGAAGCGTAAGGAGGAGACGGCGTCATCAGACAGTGACTCTGACGACACCATCCCGGAGCTGGAAGATGCTGGTACGTATTGAATATTAAATGTACCGAAAACCTGATCAATACAACAGCATGAAACTTCAAGATTATTGTTGTGTCCGTTGGGCTTGGCTTTGTTTCCTTATCTTAGTATTTGTAGCATCAATGTGTTACAAACTATACTGAGTTAATTAAAAAATAATTATAACATCATTAAATACTGGGATGGCCATTTAGGAGTTGTTGGCGTCATAATAACACATATATATGTGTGTAGGTTTTCAATACACCAATGATGACTTATAATTTACGTAGTGTTTTGATTTTATAATGAAATCTTCCTTGGCTGTGTCTGAGGTGTTTAAAAATATTGAAATAAACAGTATAGAGATTATTGTACACCAATGTCCACAGTACTGGCATAAATTTGTTTGTTTCAGGAGCACCCGGTGCTGGTGGCATCACCAACCCCATGGCTGGAACTGACATGGTGTCCAAACAGAAACAGTCACGAGGAGAGAAAAAGGCTCGGAAGATCATGGGCAAGCTGGGACTTAAACCTGTTAGTAGTATACTTATAGATGAATCAGACAGTATGGAATTAGGTTAATAACAAAGATGTGATGGAAAAATTAACTAAATGGACGGAAAACAAAAATAATACAAAATATTAGAAGTTTTTATGATGAAAATTAGGCTGGATATTAGGTGACAGGAGAAATTTATTGAATACAGAAACATTTCAACTGGTGTTTGACTGCAAGTTTATTCTTAATTTGTGTTATTTGAAATAGAAGCAACTTTTTGTTAAATAAACAGCCACTAATCTGAAATTGCAACTTGCAGGTCCAAGGTGTGAGCCGTGTCACCATCAGGAAATCCAAGAATATTTTGTTTGTGATCAGCTCACCAGATGTCTACAAGAACCCACACTCCGACACATACATTGTCTTTGGTGAAGCCAAGATTGAGGACCTCTCTCAGCAGGCCACTATGGCTGCAGCTGAAAGGTTCAAGGCACCTGAGACAGCTGCAGCTGGAAATGACACCACTACTTCTGGAACGGTTAGAAATGTGTATAATATGACAATCACATTGGGAACTCAAATACAAATTTGCAATATTATTATATTGTTCAATGTGCCTCTTAAATAATTTCTAGACGGTGGCTCCTATAGCCGAGGAAGAGGACTCTGAGGGTGCCGATGAAGGAGATGTGGATGAGAAGGACGTGGAGATAGTGATGACGCAGGCAAACGTGTCCCGAGCACGAGCCGTGAGGGCCTTGAGGAACAACAAGTCGGACATTGTTAATGCTATTATGGTTAGTTTACAAATCTTAAGTCCACACAAGTTCTTCATTCAGAACTATCCACATATGAGTTTTTTGTTACAAACCTCTGTGGTTGACTGTACTTACACACAATCGCCTCGCCTTACTATCACCGTACAAGTAAATGTAAAACACACTCACCAATCAGGTTCAATCAGTCACAGAGCTTCTGTCGCAAGAATGTGTAGTAACTGTTGAAGAACGCTGTTCACGGATGGATTGTGTCCCTACAATGATGTGTGTTTCTGTGTTTCAGGAGCTGACAATGTAGGCGGCCTAATAGTCTCAAGTTTAATTTTGTATGTTCCTAGCTTTAAGTCGGTTATATTATGGAGACTTGTCAAGCAGAAATTCGTGAGCTCATCTCGGATGAGATGCTTCTATACGGAGGATTCTCGGAATGTATATAGAATATGAATACAATAAAAGTGAACCAAATGTGATTGTTTCAATCATTTAAACACACAACCCTCACCACAAACATGGTGAATAGCCCTTGTGTCCATACAGACACTATTGTCTTCATGTCTTATTCACAATAACACAGGCCCGATGTTACAACTATAATTATGTACAAAGGAAGCCTCCTAAATCTTATAAATCCCAGAGTACTTGAGAATATTAGTGTTTATTGAAACGTGAAGCGTGCGTCTGTTTGTTTTTAATTTAATGAAAGTTTAATGATCATAATCACAAACACTTAGATTAGTTGCTTAGAGATGTATGTGATATGTCGCGCTCAGTGAAACAGACAGTAGACGGAAAAAGACAAGTCCATGGATATTAGCCGAATAAAGGGTTCCTTCAACAGGCGCAGGATGAAATTATATGTATACCACATATAATTTCATTTTTCATACAGGATGGAGGGTAAATAAAATAATAAATGATTTTTTTTTAATTTGATAAGTTTTGTGTACTTGGTATATTAATAAAATACAATCTAATAAATTTATATTGTTACCTCTGTTACTGTCATTAAATACCTGATCACTATAAAAATTAAGAATGAATGAATGAATGAAACAAATATATATGATAAAACTTATGTGTAAAAAGTCTTTAGAATTGGTGAGTTGTAATCCATTTTAATTAAATAATCATAAATTTGTAGAGAATTAGTACTAATTAAGATTACTTAAGTAAATATTATAACCGGATAAACAACCAAAATGAAAAATGTTTTGAGAAGTTTCTTTCTTTAACACAAGTAGCAAATTATCATTATTACTGCATTGATCGATAGTCTGTAAAACATATAGATTATTTTTTTTGTATTCTACGGCTTCAATCCCACAACACATATAGATTCAAAAAACTTAATGTTGCTCTTAATATGACATCTGTCATACTTTTATAGTCTGTACGATTCGTTTGTTTTATTCTTCTAGATTCTAAACCTAGTTGAAATGGGGATTTGTTTTTAAATCCATTTTAATCCGTGATCTGTCCTTAAATATTTTTGTGAAAAATGTCCATGTTTCCAGGAACAGTGGCCTTTGATGAGTATGGGCGTCCATTTATTATCTTAAGGGACCAAGAGAACCAAAAACGGCTCACCGGTATCGATGCCTTAAAAGTAAGTTTTGAGTGAATTTTTAAATTAATTCGACAAATAAATCTACACTTTACCTGAAACTAAAAAATAAAGATAGTAATCCTCTTATAATCCATGTACTTGAATTACAAAAATATATACAAACAACCTAAAAATGTATGTGTCCTATATAATTTTCTATATTTTACTACAAAAGGACAATTGCATCACGTTAAATTGCTTCTCGATGGATTCTTTGCTGCATTTAGAATTTGTATAAGGGTAGGAAAAGTTATTTGTTTACTTCCTATGATTGTAAATCGTACTTAAAAAATCAGGTGTCCGGTCACATGATGACTAAGAAGGCTACTAAATATTAAAAAAACATTCAAATACTTAGAACATTCATAATATAGTGGTATTTATTTATGCCTATAGGGTTTTAATATAAAACAAAAAGTTTAAAGTTGTGTCTAAATATTAAATACACGTAATTATATACAAATGAAAGAAAATTTCAAGATGTTACAATCATACACCAATGATGACTTATAATTTACGTAGTGTCTTGAATTTATAATGAAATCTTCCTTGGCTGTGTCTGAGACGAGCAAACGAAGGCCTATTGTTTCTCTGTACGATGTAAAAACTAACTAAACACTAATATTTCCAGTCGCATATCCAAGCCGCGCGTCAAATAGCAGGCATCCTGCGGACTTCGCTCGGTCCTCGCGGGCTGGACAAGATGATGGTGTCTTCAGACGGAGAGGTCACAGTCACCAACGACGGCGCCACCATCCTCAAGCTCATGGACGTGGAACATCAGATCGGGAAGCTCATGGTGCAGCTGGCACAGAGCCAGGACGATGAGATCGGGGACGGGACCACAGGAGTAGTGGTGTTGGCCGGTGAGACGGTAGACTTGATCTCTTTGTGTATATAAATTTAACTAATATATCACGAAGTTCTATTATTCTTTCAAATAAATACCCATATATTTTGGTTACTTATCTCAACTATCCGTGATCATGGTTGCTGTAAAATATCCAAAAAGTTGGGAGTATGTAGATAAAATAATCAAAAACGAATAATACTTCCAAAAAAATAATTTTATTTAATTGAATACTCAGGACAGTCCTAGATCTCTTTAGTGTGAATATTTCTGGTCTTGGTACCACCCACCTTGTGATGGAGTTTACTAGATATTAATAAATCAAGGTGTCTTTGCAAACGAAATATTAATGAGTAATCCGATCTTGCAGGTGCACTGCTAGAGCAGGCGTCCAATTTGTTAGACAAAGGTATACATCCCATCAGAATCGCCGATGGGTTTGAAATGGCGGCGGCGACCGCTGTAGCTCACCTGGACAGCATCAGCGAGCCGTTCCCCGTCAACAAGGATACAAGGGAACATCTTATTAAGGTGGCCATGACCACCCTCGGCAGCAAAGTGGTGGTGAAGTGTCACAGGCTCATGGCTGAGATTGCTGTCGATGTGAGTGCTTCATCACAGAAATAACTATTTGGTTTTGATAATCTTTATGTCTCAGTTTGATTTAATATAAATTGATAATAGACAACATGGGTTACTGGTGGAATATTGCATTCCAGAGGATATTAAACTATTTTCTGTTCTTTTACGTTCTTATAACTAGTACAATAAAATGGACAATGTTTAAAGATCACTGCCATCACATAATGACCATATGAAATGTGTATTCCAGGCAATCCTCTCAGTGGCTGATTTGGAGAAGAGAGATGTGAACTTTGAACTGATCAAGGTTGAGGGCAAGGTCGGAGGAAGGATGGAGGACTCGCAGCTGGTGAAGGGAGTCGTCATCGACAAGACCATGAGCCATCCGCAGATGCCAAAGGAACTCAAGGTAGAATAACAGAGAACACTCACAGACACCAAAGTTACTGAGAAAATATTAACAAGATACACACACATTGCACAAATTAAATACAATATATGATAGACAGTGACAATTGATAAAAATGTTAAATTAAATAGTTGGGGAATATAAAAACCTGTTGTACGACGTCAATATCAGACCGTCCTCTACGCTGTCACTAGTGCTGGAAATGTATTGCAGCAGCTCAGACAAACTGATTACACATTCAACACAGTGTTTCAAAAATGTTATAGTCTTATTGAAATGACAGAGAGACACTGTCAAGACATAAATGCATGTACTCGTTGTTCATAGGGTCTTGTTTTTATGTTTGTTTGTCGTAACATGTACATATATTAATACAATCTATTTCCCGAGCAGGATGTAAAGCTAGCCATCCTCACTTGTCCATTTGAGCCGCCCAAGCCCAAGACCAAGCACAAGCTGCAAGTGGGCTCGGCCGAGGAGTACAGGGACCTTCGCAAATATGAACACGACAAGTTCTTAGAGATGGTTCGGAGAGTTAAGGTGAGGACGAGAAAGTTTGTAACAAGTGGGAGAGGCTGGGATGGTTATGATGACAAGCATTTTGCAGCTGTTAGCTGGAGTTATAAACTGTTGACATGTGAGGGTGTGTTGTGGAACAGGACGCGGGCGCTACGCTGGCCATCTGCCAGTGGGGCTTCGACGACGAGGCGAACCACCTGCTGCTGTCCGAACAGCTCCCGGCCGTGCGGTGGGTCGGCGGGCCGGAGATGGAGCTCATCGCCATCGCCACGGGGGGAAGGATCGTGCCGCGCTTCGAGGAGCTCTCGCCGGACAAGCTCGGCTACTGCGGGCTCGTTAAGGAACTCAGTGAGTCGCGCTTCATAATAATATCTGTATCTGTTCAGTTTGTTTTGTTGACGTTCTGTCCAAGCCGCATATTTTTATTAAACTGACGTTTCGTAACTGACGTTACCCCCGCCTTTATTCCCGACCGTCGTCCGAGGCTCAGGCTGCTGAAGTAAGCTGCAGATGGTTTGACGAACCCATGACTCCGAGGAGGTCGCTCTGCGGCTGCTTTCTCTCCCCCCCTCTCTCCTGTGCTTCTTCCCCCCGACCGACACTAGCACAGACTGCGCAGCTGACAGCTGACTCCGACTCCCACGGTTATTGATGACTCAAATAATAAGAATTGCGTCTATGTACATGTTACTTTGTACGTCTCCAGCTTTCGGCACGACCAAGGACGAGATGCTGGTGATCACGGAGTGCCGTAACTCTCGCGCGGTCACCGTCATGGTCCGCGGCGGGTCCAAGGTCATCGTGGAAGAGGCCAAGAGATCAGTGCACGACGCGCTCTGTATAGTGAGGGCGCTGGTCCAGGTACGAATGACAAACCACATTACAATACAACCAGCCGTTTGATGTACATACAAGATAGTGAGGAGAGACAGAGTTGCAGCGCACGTTTGCCTTCTCTCTCTCTGTAACGACCGTGAGTGTTAAGCGACGTGTCTCTGCAGGACTCGCGCGTGGTGTACGGCGGCGGGTCGGCCGAGGTGTCGTGCTCGCTGGCGGTGGCGCGCGCGGCGGACAAGCTGTGCTCCTTGGACCAGTACTCCTACAGAGCCTTCGCGGACGCGCTGGAGGCCGTGCCGCTGGCTCTGGCCGAGAACAGGTTGGTAGGAAAAACACTTGTCCCCTCTGACCTGGTACCTTCATAGAATAAGCCAGTGGATCGAAAATCTTAAAAGTTTTACACCTGTTATAAATAATAATTTCCGTTTAAATGATTAGCAATGTTGAAGGTGTTCCGGATAGAATGGTTATTTATTTTGAGGTATTTGACGAGTTAAAATTTAAACCGTTCATCTCTCCAATACATTAATAAGAAATAAGTAACTGATTGAATCAAGGATACTTTTAAAGTGACTTGTTTTCTTTGTGTATTTCTTTAAATGTATCTATGATACTAATTATTATATTGTTTTGATGGTTGTCAATATGAATCTTTGCAGTGGTCTGTCTCCCATCGACTCCCTGTCAGAGGTGAAGGCTCGTCAGGCCGCTGAGGGGAAGACATACCTGGGTATAGACTGTATGGGAAATGGTAAGTTAAAGACACCAAATGCTTTGGGTGAATCAACGCCATGTATTGTTAGGAAACACTAACTATATATTGTTCTTCTTTGTCTTCTAAGACAGACAAACACAAAGGCTCCTGCTAAAATGTAACCTGATTGGATTGCTTGAAAATATTATTCATCATGATAACAGTTACTGAGATGTTCATTGAATTTTTCTTGCTTTAAGATATACATGTTATTAATTTGCTCGTCCAGGTTCCAACGACATGAAAGCCCTGTCAGTGATCGAGTCTCTCCACTCCAAGCGTCAACAAATCTGCCTGGCCACTCAGCTGGTCAAGATGATACTTAAGATAGACGACGTGCGCTCACCAGCAGACCAGGAGTAGACCAGTAGACCAACACCGGGACACGCTGGATACAACCTCGCGAGTAGACCGAAAAGAACATCTCGGTCTACCGATGACAGACTACTATAAGACATCAATTGTTTTATTGAATCATTAGTTAGTTGTATCAAGAACTGTCTGGCCAGAGGGAGAGGGCCGTGCTCCCAGCGGGTTTCATTTTACAATATTAACTTAACTATGTTCTGTGTATTTTAATTTAACTATAATTTGCTCTGTAAGATGTTCACAAATTTATGTTTAAAGTTCAGTCGGAGTGAAATTTTGTTTAGTATTATGATTGTGTACCGAGTACGGGCTGGACCAGCCGATGCCGTGGCTCTGTCTACATCCAGTGTACACTAACAAGTTAAAACGCTAGTTCTTGATATGCAAATGCATTTTTATTACAATTAATGTAATCGTTAACACAATAAACTAATTGAGCTTAACGAGACGCTTGTTTCATTTGACAGGACATACTTTTGCTTACATTTTTAAAATACAAATAATTTTATATTGAAATATTTTCCCTCTTAAGTTCACAATATTTACAAATGTCTTGTCCAGTGCGGTGTAGAAAAATAGTTAGTCCCTGTTTATCAACAAAGAAGCGATGTCAACAAAAAAATAGTTGCATGGGCTCGTGTTACGTACGCGCTACAGAATAAGAAAATTAATGAACATCGCCGGGCGACATC
>DVQP01002403.1:0-12665 GCA_018231745.1 Danaus eresimus
TATATGTAACAAATAATTTTATTTATTTATATACACTTCATATAACATTTGTTTTTACATTTTTATTATAAATTTAATTTAATCAAACGTGTATATAGACTTGTTTTTTGGTAATGTGATTCTTATCTTTTTTTATATTTGAACGCAAGGTGTCGGTGTGATTGACCCTTTTCGATTTAAGTATTCAACGTATCGCCATCAAATTTTACATACAAATTGTCATGGGTTCAGAAAGGAAAAGACAAATTTTAACTTTATATATAATGCATGTCAGTTTTGTAACATAAAAGCTGAAATGTAATCAGAAATTTGCTATTAAGACTGTGACGTCATGATTCTCCAGCTTGTCATAAGCGAATCAAAATTAGATTCGCCTATACAAAAATTTTTGATGTATCCTTCACACAAGTTTACGAAGTCGGATTAAATACGTTTCGTTTACAGTTTTTCGTTAATAAACCTACTTTGATACAATAATGTATGAAGATTTATAAATGGAAAACTTTATTCAGTTTGATGAAATTGTTGTAAGATTACTTATTGACTAGATGTTATTAATTGTAAAAGAAATTGAATGAAAATTTTATTGAGATGGATAAAGTTTTTGATTTTTAAAACTTCTTAATTCTATTCAATAAAAGGTCCAATATGATTTATCAATAACTAAAGATATATAGAGCAAGAAAAAAAGGTCATAGTAATATATCATAAAAAGGCCGTTTACGTAATTAAAAAAATATATCTAATTTTATTTTCGTCTAAAAAATATTATTTTTTACAGTACAATTTTTTTTATACATTTATTATAATACAAGACGTATGTGTTAAAATGAATAATATATTTATAAAATTACACTATCAGTAACTACTGGCACTTCACATACATTTAACTTGAAATCAGTTAGATTTTAATGTGTATAAAATTTCGCTTACTGAAATCTTGATACAATTCAATCAAGTATGGTCTGGTAAATGATAAATAAAGAACTAAATAAAAATATATTAAATTATATGAACATAGAGAAATTTTATTATTCGACAGTTTTATTACAAATTGTTGGTTAGTTAAAACGAATTGGTTCCAATTCCATTTCCAAACACTGCATTGCGAGCGTTGTATGAGTGAATAGCTAACATTACCGCTGACGTTTGTAAAGCTGTCTATCCGTAAATCCTACCCAATAACGTCCAACGAGACAATAGAATGTATGTTCACAGAGTGGAATTTTTGAATGGCAATTTTTTGACATATTTCATCGGATTGTAAAGATAAATCGTTATATCGATTTAGAAGTCTCTTTGGTTTAATTAAAACGGCATTTTTATAATATGAAAAGATGTAATTACGTGATATTAATTGTTCCGATGATTTTTACAATGATTGATAGCTCAACCTGTCAGCAAGCTATCTGGATGGCGTGGAACACGGCCAAAAAGGGTAACGAATCGCAAATAAATATGAAATTTATAGCAATATATTCACAGTAACAAATAATAGATGTATAGGGTTTCAATGGAACTAACACAAATCAGGTCGCCGAGAGAAAGCAGAATAGGGTATCAGAAATATACATTAGATAAGCTACTCCAGCTCTCTGCGGTTGTAATGGAATGATATTTGTAACACCCGAAAATGAGATTTGACTTATTTTATTTCAATATATATATATATATTTACATTACATCCAATAATCCGCGCTAAATATTTTGTAAGTCGAACAAATTCATTTAATGCGTGTTTTTTTTCAATTGCAAAAAATACCCGAGCCATTTATGCCAAATTAAATTCGTAAAACGAAATTTTAAAATAGTTTGTTTTCTAAGTGTGTTGTTGTTTCTCTAGGAGCATCACCTCCAGAGGGCTATATCAGGCACGGGTCTCATCATACCGACGCCGGAAGTATGCCAGGTGTCGGACGTGGAGTTTTACGAGGCCTGCTACCCGCCGGACTACAAGATGCCCAAACAGCATATACACATGCAGCGTGAGTGAGATCTTAATCTATTTTATGCCATACACTGGGCGTCTTCTAGAATCTAGAATATACATAGCTGATAGCACTACGCGAGTGTTGCATATTATACATAGCATTATAACACTGTCTCTAATATAAATTAATCTAAATTCACATATACTATTCGTTTTTTATTATTTTATATCTACATTACTCCGACGTTTCGGTTCCTTAACAGCTTTTATCACGGGTAGGCGAGATGAAAGTGCGAAGAATGTTAATATAGTCATAAAATAATAAAAAACACTCCTAGTATGAGACAAACCTAGTTTGAATTAAAATGAGTACTATCATTATGTCTCTAAAGTATTAAAACTGCATACATTTTTGAAATTCCATAGTATAATAAAGAAAAACGTACAAATAAAATTATTAAACTAATCATAATCTACAATTATGTGTGAAATAAATATGTTTAGAAGCTGTTAAAGTAAATCATTTCTTAACAAAGCGTGTATTGATAAATGTGAATCATGATTACCATCAACGTTTACAAAAGGACAAGCGGGTTTATATTGACTCATGTTACTACCTGGCGTGTGTGCCACGTATTAACTTATATGGCAATATCATTATCTCCTATTGACATTTCTAAATTATTATTGTGTTTGTAAAAGTCGTTATAACCCGGTAAAACTTGGACTTACAATTTTAAATTATAAGTTTGATATCGTCAATCAACTTTGACCAAGCGTGGTGATTAATGCTCTAACCTTCTCCATATGAGAAAAGGCATAGCCCAGCAGTGGGCACCGATAGGCTGATTATGATGATGATTATATTGTCTCATTATAAATTATATACATTTAATATCATTACAAGTTATCACTTACGTAAGAACTTTCGTATCTTCATAAGTCCATACAATAAACAGAGGCTTTTATTAACCATTATATTTGTATATTTTGTTTTATTATTTAATTTTCATATGTTTATCACGTTGTCTTGTCGTATGTGTGTTTATTTCGTCTCACATAAACAAGGTCGCGACAATAACGCATAAATCTAAAGATCTTACTGTCTTCAGCAGCAAAGTAGAATCTATTGAATACCAATGAAAATTAATTCTAAATTGATAATTATTTAAAACTGTCATTGTTCAACTTAAACGATGCTAATCCGTGCTGAGGGCACAGAATTGATGTCGTACAGCGGTGACGTCACTAGTATTACGCAACGCGAACAGTATACGGGGGGAAATTCCGCTGGGTTTTGTGTTTAAACTGAATGTTTATATATGACTTTATTAAAAACAAGACACACAACACACACTGTATAACGAAGCTTGGAAGAATATAAAAATTCAGTAGAAAGGGAATTTAAGTTATGTAATCTATCAATATACAGATGTGTGTGTGTGTATGTGTGTGTGTGTGTGTATGTGTTGTTGCCTGTTTACAACAATTTCATATTTTTTTTATCTCTATTGTATATCATAAATAGTGTGTAACGATAGATTTATCAAATAAATTTTATATTAAATTAAATTATTTGAAAGCTATGAGGTATTAAAATCTACCATATAACATTGCCATGCGTAAATTACGTTCGCGTCGTCTGTATGTCAAATTATAGATTTACATGTATATATTCCAGGATATGTTAATTTTATTTTTTTAAAAGTAATATTCGTTATTGACCATTTAACTTATATATTTGACTTTTTTTATATATTTTGTCGATCTTAACTAATGCAATAGGAAAAATAACATAATTGTTAATATCCAAAGCGATTCTAGTACAAGGTCTGATTGGAAGTAAATTTATTCTTATATATTAAAAACTTTGTCTTTTTAAAGTTATCATTTTATTTATATTGTCAAATTCCCACCATAATGCCCTTAAGAAATCCCAGAAAACGATGAAAAAACAAATTTTGGTTTCTAAGAAATATTCGTCTTTGTTGTGATCGGAGTCGAGACAAATAATGCAAAGATTCTCTAGAACTATTTAAGATTATGTTTCCTTATATTTAAATATATTCTATAATATTGTATGTATTTATTTGTATATATATCTATATACACCTACAGCAATAATTCATATAATATATAGCCGTCAAGCCCATTCAAATAATACAAACGTTACGTATTAAACACGTAACTTTATATAATATTATTATATAATATTTTGATAGTACATATATATGTGTGAATTTTATCGTAACAACGATTATATATCTTTGGATTATGAATATTAAATTATTTATTTTCTCTTGACCTTGTTTCATTTGACTTGGGGTCGTAGTAATGCATCTTTAACATACATACATCAGACGCTCGTCATTTTATTACTTACACGTCCTGATCTCACATTATTCTAAGAGCCATTCCTGGTATAACTCTACTCTTTCACACTGTATATAAGAATTGATTAATTATTTAGTTTTGTCTTACCCAATTATCCAAAAATCCCATTATATCGATGGTATTTCCATATAAATTAATCACTTGATTGTAATATATAGATAGATGTACTGATATAATAGTTGCCAGGTAATAATGCATTGATTTTTATCTATGGATAACGACGAATTTGTCTATATCTAGATATATGGAAATTGATATATGTATTTAACGTCAAAATCGTAGAATATTTTGTCTATGTCAACATTTTTATTAGGTATATTATGTTGTTATTATGTACTCAGCACTAAAATACTCATATTATATTCAAAGTATATTTTTTTTTTTAGTTTTTGTCTCAAGGAAAAGTATGATAATATTAACCACCGAAATTATTACATCAAATTTATCAAAATTTTAGAATTAAATCCTATGAGTGTCCCTAGCCACTCCACGTCCACACTTAATGTAGTCGAACCTCGTTTGTTTAACAGTTTGATAATCATTTGGCGTACACAGCAAATAGCAATGAGTATTATATAAATGTCCTATAATAAATACAATAAGGCGAAACCGGAGATAAAAGCTAGTATGACATAGCATTAATGATACATTAAAATCTAATCTTATCTTGTATTTTAGCTTATACGTTAAAAAAATAACTTTACTGCTGTCATATAAATTGTATCGTCTAAGTGGAATATTTCATAGTGTTCAAAGAAACCTAAACATTTCATACAATGAGCATGCATTATAATTAATAAGGAGCTTACGAACAAACACGCTTTCATTAAATGTTTTATATATATTAAAATTAACTACATAAATAATAACTTAATGTACACCATCATAAATAGTCCTAACTCGCCAGAAATATTATGGTCATCGAAATATCAAACAACTAAAAAAAAATTAAATAAATTGCAAACATATTCGAACCCCGTTTCCTGCGACCGTTAATGATAAGAAGACGCTAATGTAGCATTGTTTTATACGCACTGAGCTTTATTCCCTTGTAGTAAGAACTATTCAATACATACTGTCATTATAATATGTACCGTAGTGTCTAAGTAATAAGGCTCACATTTATAGTTCACCCTAAGGTTATGACTCAGCCAATTACTCGTGCAATACAGCTGATTGTGTCAGCTGGTTCGTACTTACTATAGTAATGTATTTTGGACCTTATCGATATGGCTTTAAAATATATATTTGTTTGTGTTTAAATCGTTTTTGCAAAGGGAAGTTGCAAGGAATCTCGCATGGCCTAGGGAGCGACAATGTTCCCATTTAGAACATCTGAGCTCTGTACAGAATTATTATTAATGTGATGTTTAAATTACTTTTCTAAAAATCGAGATATAACATATATTTCATACAAATATTTTGTATCTGAATGTGTGTGAGTCAAATCTGGTCCTGATAACTGTGTAGGAGGAATAAAGGGAAAATTTTCCTGTTCAATGCGGATATTACCAAAAATTACGAAACAGGCGTCTCTTGGTTCGATCACTTTATAATGTTCGATAATGTTATAAATGTTACAAAAATAAAGATATAAGCTAATGTATAATTTGACTCATTCAAATACATATGTTCCTGCTGGATGTTATGTGCAATAAAATATTTAGTACAAATTTCAACACACAATACATCACGTGTGTAATGAAATTTGAAATAGCGACTTTCCTTTTTAAAGCGTTATATGTTGGATTTTTTCAGGTTTCGTAGCATTTTATTAAATTTCATTTCGTGTTTTGTTTTAGTTATAACGATATTTCGTTAATAGCAATCCTGTATATAATAAAAACGGATTTAGTTGTTGATAATGTACGTATGTGTGTGTATGTATGTATGTACATATGTATTTGTATTTCATATAAAATACACAGTACAATATAAATGATTAACGTTATTATATTCATATATATATATTTAATATTTTTATACTAAATCATAACAGTGCTTTGTGTAATTTTTATATATGTTAGTATAGGAAATGATTTGTGAATATCAATTTATGTCGTTTCTAAATAAAAAAAAATACACAATAAAAATCTATTATTATCTTTATTATTATTTATTATCATATGTAATTGTATAATCCTACAACTTTTATGAAGGCGAACATCATTGAGGATATTTGTTTCTCTTTAACACAAAGACTCGTAAACGGATTTTGTTAAAATCGCTGTAACACCAGACCATCGCCGAAATTATACAGACGAATTCTTGGACAAAAATTAGTCATTCATTTTTTTTTCAATTCTATAATCTAAAGAGCAGTAATGTTCTCGTAAAATAATTAAAAGCGTCTGGGCGTTTTAATTTTATTACGGTTATTATTTTAAAGAGCAACGTTTTCGTCCAGGTCGGGAAATTTCATTTGTAAGTTTCAAATATTATAAAAAGCTCCTTTGTATTTTTTTCCTTTTAACTATATTTTTTTATAATAGAAATAATAATGTACATACATATGGTATATGCGTGTTTTTACTATGCATAGCATTATTTTGAGCAAATTTTGTAACAATTCCATGACTACATTCTTTTCAGTTACTATATATATATATCTTCATGCTCCAAAAGCCCTTTTAATTATCATACTTATTCGAACAAATCCTACATTTACGGAGTTATTTCTAACCATAAACTCAAAAGAGCCGTATTAAAAGCATTCCTCTCTTTAAAAATGTTTTAAATTAAATAATCACAGAAGTGATGCTATGAATATTTCAAGTAATTTTGTAGGTTACATTTTTATTTATAGACCAGGAGACCTGAATTAACATTTTAAATTTTAATGATTTATCTATTAAATGCAGTTTTTAATTGTTTTATATACATAATATACGGATTTAAATTAATAGAAGTACATGAGAATAATATGAAAAAAAACTATCAAATTACTTTCAGCTATAGATTACGTGTAATATATAACAGATATTTTATGTGCCTTTTAAACAAAGTGGACACTAAACCGACTTACAGGATACGTAATGAACGCTCTCAGACTATAATCTGAAACGGTTCAGTTGCTAATATTAAAGACAAAACATAAAGTTACTCTCTGTTTTAAAAACAATGAAGCTGTTTTTTCGCAATTTCATCAAGCCGACATTAAAAAATACAACCAAAGCTCAGCTTATACGACCCAGTACATAGCTGTGTAAGCCCACTTAACACCCCGATGTTTATTCAATAATAAACTCTAAAGCTATATGTCCGGAGTTTAAAATGTGTTTCGGATCGTTCACTTCAACAAAATTGATATCAAGCCAGCCGTGGCGGAGGGTTGGGAATGATTTGAAAAAAAAATTGCACTAACAGTTTTTGTTACCACGTTATTAAATTTTAGGGTAACATTGTTTTTGTATTTTTGAAAATTCGGTTTTAATTTTGGGTAAAGACAACATCACTAAATGTATTGTACAGTTTTATTGGCAGCTTCCGCCCCCATCTCTAAGAACCCTCTGTTTTAGATGAGCATTTATATAAGATCCCATGTCAATTCGGCTTTGATCGATGGTTTGGAAACGAAACAGACTATGTCCCACATCTTACGCACAACATATATTGGAAAAGTTTATATCAAAACCCCGTACATAATGTATACACGTGTACCAAAATTTAATATTCATGGAGGTAACATTTTTGTTTAGACGAATTCGCTTTGAAAAAGACATTTGTTGTGTATGTAGATGTCTTGTTACAATTTGGAGCAATTTCTGTAGATGTCCGTGTCATATATAGCCGAATTAAAATATTCTTAAAACGTTGATCCGTCACAACCCTGCTATCGATCCCCTTGCCGAGATTTACTCTGAAGCTTTTACGTTCAATCGGGTTCCGTGCATGGAGCACACATACATTGCTATTTAAAATGATTAATGCACTTTAACCACTAATATTATTATTAAAAAATATTTAAAAGCATTGTGACAGCGGTTCATCCGCGAACGGTATTATTAATCTGGAAGGTTCCTTCCGCACTGTCTATTAATGAGTAAAATTAACTGATGGAAATAACTGTATTACGTATTTCGGTAAATGGGAACGAATAAAGTCGAAAAGTTTGTTAACTTTAATAAACAGTAAGCCATTTAAACGATCCAATTCAAATACATTCAGTACATAACAGAATAATAAGTATCAATGTAATAATAAAAAATAATTTGTGTGTGTGTGTGTGTGTTTTGTTTAAGAACGCCCCTTTCTTCTCGTCTTTATATGAAATTTTGTAAGATTAATGATCCGTTTTATAATTTTCTTTTATAAGTAAACAAGAGAGAGGCACGGCTTAAAATGTTTATAAGAAACTCGGCTGCAAATCACATCGTTCATTGAAAAGAAACAATACAAAAAATATGTATAATAAAACATTGTTATTTAAAAATGTTTTATGTAATTCAATAACATCATCATAATTATTTCATGGTTTTAATAAGAATAATTTTCTGTTGCTTTAAATTTTTTCCGTCCAAATGTCGCATTTCATCCGACCGAAAAGTAATGGAAATTTTTAATGAGTTCGCGATACAGCAAGTTTGTTATAAGTTTTTTTACATCACTCATCTTGTCTGCAATTGATTTAATTGCTGTTTTATAATAATTAATTAATCAGGTTTCAGTTACTTTTAATATATTCGAAACGAAAAAATAAATGCAGAATTAACTCAGATTTCTACGATTTCTTAAAAGTTACATTATGTTTGTTACTCATAAGAATCATAGCTATTACGTTTGGCAAAGAACACGTGAAACAATTTAGACGTTGAGGTTAATGATTTATACTAAGGCTTGATTACAGGTAAAAACTATTTTTTTGTGCTTGAAAATAATGTATTCTTTTTTTTCACTATCAGGATAGCGTAAGTATGTCATGCGAAAAACATGTTTGTTACGAAAATACAAATTTGAAAATACAAATGTTTACACACACACACATATATATATATATATATATAATAGCGAAGGTGTGATGATAATGGGAATAGATTAATAGTATGCTTGTAAGGATGAGTTAAAGATAAAGATGAGATAGTCGAGGACTCGGAAACGGTACACTGCATCCAAGTGGGCACGTAAAGGAATAATTTAAATAACATATGTCTACTATTATCACTCACTGTCGCAAATCGTTTGTTCGTACTCGTGTTTTTAATTCTCAGTTAGATTTTAGCTCTCAGATGATGTCAGATGAAAACATTTTATATAACCCGTCCCCTGGAGGTTGGGAGGTAGTCGGACCCACTCCACCCCGCCACAACCCACCACAACCCCCACTCTCACCCCCAACCCCCTGCAATCCTATTTCTTAGTCACATTTTAAAGTAAAAGGAAGGATGCATTACTCAAATTCCTTTACGTAATTTTCTCTCCGGCTTGTCTTTAGTATGTGGTCGAAATGTTTCTTGCTTAACGTCATAACTTATAGTAACGTATGTATATTTAGTTAAAATATGCATTGTAGATAAATAACATTGTATCATTAAAGTATTGGTTTTAATCAGCTGATTACAAAATCGAATTAAAAATTCATTTTCATTTATATAAAATATTTCAACAAACACACTGACTGCCATTGTAAATTCTACTGAAAATGAATAGGTCTCTTTAGCATTGTACTATTGCTAGTTTACTGTTGGAGCCTGTTCACGATAGAGCTGTGACCTTTGACTCCCTGCCAATATCGACTTAGTAAATAAACTATATAATATCAGTTTGATATTTTCTAGCAAGCCATTTAATAACACATTTCTATAAAGAACGTATTTAACATTACATATTTTTTATATAGGACTAATGTGTTGGATGCATTGAATAAAGAAAAAATACATTTTTAGTAATTAATAAATAAAACTAATATATTTCGCATTTACTACACGATTTTTTATTACTTTAAAACTACGTAATCCCGAAGTAACCGTACTTTTCAGCAACCGAGATCTCGTCTGTCCGTGATCACGTATTTATTAGAATATATCAAATGATAGAACAAAAAAAGATAACCGAAGGAGGCCTCTTCACAGTATAGCTCGTTGCAAGGTATTGTCTTTCAGACAATATCGTCGTCTGAATGCCGCTTGTGTGTCTCCGCCCTTAGCTGTATAAATGTCTTTTACACTCACTGCGTCATGTAACACCGCCTTTTTTTGTTTATTTAACCAACCCATAAAGATTGAGTAGAAACGTGTCTGCGGTGAAACATGATATTTAATTAGTTTTCTCAAAGCCGATGAAGCCTTTGAGAGTATAATGATGTGACATTCATATGAGACACTCTTTAAGGACTATATAAAGTGACGTGGGGTATTAAGTGGCTTGATATAGATGTATTATCATCTCTGTATTCTTAGAAGGAGTTTGTACAGTCACACTACAGTTTTAGAGTATAGCATATATACATATATAGTTAATAAGTTATATTGACGATGATATACCGATGTGAATACTTCCTAACTGTCGGTGTTCACGTGCTAAGTACTAGAACAGTTTCTCTTGTAAATATGTCCATTTTTTGTTTATTTTTTATTTATAAAAATTGTTTTGTTAGTTTGATAAAGAAATAATTTACAATTAATATATAAATATTAATGTTTTCGTGAAACGAAAAACGTCTTTATATTATAGCAAGGCAAATTGAATGTAGATCAACACACTAACAATTTTATATCGATATTATATTATTTTTTTGTTTTTAATTTAATATCTATCATGTTGAAACTCTCTTTATAACTTATACATGTGTATCTGTATAATCTTCTTAAATGTTTATTATAAATAAAATAAAAATATTATATCTACTAAAATTATCTCATTCTTTTAAATTTAAAATATACTTGGTAGTTTGTTCTGAGAGCCGAGTTTCTTAAGTAATTAATAAAACTGCAGCGAAGATTTATTTTAATAACTTTTGTGAAGTCTTTTAAACTCTGTAATATAAGTTGTTAGTTTACCCTTTAGAGTATCGCCACACTGGTAACATTTCAAACGCTAGTGAGAATTTAACAAGCACATACGAAACACTAATATGTATATGAAACATTTACTAACATTCCATATGGATATATCGATTTTGATGTAACTTGAATTGTAATTCAAATAGAACGTATTGTATGAAAGTTCATCTACAGAAGCTGGATTCGAACCCGGGACTTTGAATACGACAGATTTACAAAGTTTGAATGTAATTAAATTTTTCGTATACTAGGTGTTTTTTTATTTTTTCAGCAACCATGATCACGGACAGGCGAGATGAAGGTCTCAATTTTAATTACAAAATATGAAAAAACTCATAGTAACAGAAATGCTTCGTAATATTGTAAAAGATTAAAAAAATACTGTATGAAAACTATAAGACCATAGCTTCAATATATACTTGTCTCGCATTGTTTCTAAATTAAGCATATTACTTATAATAATAAACACACATGGATGAAATCATTATTTTATAATATTAAAACAATATAAAACAGATAAAACGCGATCCGTTTGTCTCGGGTCGTTGAATTCTCTAAAGGTTGTTAATAAACATTCAAATGATGACAAATGATTGACAGTATTCTCCTAAAGGGAAAATCGATTGGTTATTTGAAACTGCTTTGGGATACAACGGTTAAATGTGTACTATCATTAAACTCGCGGTGCCGCCCCCTCTCGTGTGACGTCATCATTAAAATGAATTTTGTACGTATGCTAACCACAAGTCCGTATAAAACTAATATATTTTCGGATTTACTACGAGATTTTTTATTACTTTAAAACTACATAATCCCGACGTTTCGGTTACTTTACAGTTTACAGCAACCGTGATCACGGGCAGACGAGATGTGAAACGTTTAGTCAAACTACATTAAACGACGATTCTTTTCCCGTTTCTTATTCAGTAACCCACGTTAATACTATAATGAGAGCACATTTGTGAATGAATAATTATTAAGTTTTGTCAAACTTGTGTACAGCGTAATGACATATTTCTGTTTTTCATATTGGTTATCCCCAGTATGATAACAGATATAAAAATACTACACTTCGACCTTGGTGATAAAGATAATTAATTATTTCATTAATCATCGCCGCGAATAAGATCGCAGCGGGTCAAACGCCCCAGGTGGACGCCAGCGGTTCAAACGCTATCAATGTGAAGATCCCTTTTCTGGTAACTCGGAAATCCTCCCTGTATATTTTCAATGTGAAGCTTGGAACGGCTCCAGACTATAACGGCCCTGATGTAAAATGAAAACCATGTACTGGTTTAAGATATATTTTCTCATAAGGATTTTTTTTACTTTCACTATTGTTT
>DVQP01002404.1:0-12663 GCA_018231745.1 Danaus eresimus
TATAAATATATGTCCTCATCCTCTACTAATATTTGTACAATAAATAAAATTTACTTTGTATCTTCAACCTGTTTAAACATTCTATAGCTGTTTAAATGTATATGCTTAGTTTTAAGCTATTGTAGTAATGTATTTCCGATGCGAAGACTGCAACTTTGTTCCGATTGAATCTCAGATTTTTCCCGTTTCTAAAGTAAATTGAATATCAGTTTCAGTATAAAGATTGCTGGTTTAATAAAAATTTAGATTCTTAAAGTGAAATTTTACATTTGTTTCTTTTTTATACCTTGGTATAATCAAACGCTACCATATACTTCGATTATACAAGACGTTGGAAATTGTACCAATGATTTTGAATTAGTTTATAAGATTAATTGTATTGTAAATGCTATTATTTTAACTAGTTTATTGCTGAACCAAAACATTTTAGTACAAGTTTGAACGTAGTTAATTTTAAACATATTTCATTTGTCGGTGTGTCCAAACAAGGCGAGACAGATTACAAAACATCGCCTATCCTACGGTAAATCTCGGCCCACGTGTCTAGTTTGCTTGACAAGATGTTGTGTCCGCACTGATAGCGGGTAACGAACAAGCAAAGCAGCGGAGCGGAGCGGAATATTCGACAGTATTTCTAAATTAGATTTACAAAATGTATTGTTATGAATAAATATATTCCTGAGAATATATTTATTTTTAATGTATATAGTTTTTTTCATTACTTTGATATTAGATACAAGAAAAAGACAATCTCAGGCGCACGTCTCATTGTTTTCGCCTCTACCCAATGTTTATTAAATCGCTGGCATTAACACCATAACTCTACACAATGTTACACAATAACCGGTTCTTAAAGGGTTCGTAATAATAATTTCCTTCTGATTATGCAATAAAAGCTAAATAATTAAGTATTACTTTAAACGTAATTTTCTAACGCCTTTGAGATACTTTAATTCGTAACAGTGCTTAAGATAATACACTTAATATAAATTAAACTGCTTAAATCTTGAGTGTCATACATGATATACATACATACCTACATACTGAAAAGTTATCTATATTATATATTTTAACGAAGTATCGATTTGCACTAAAACCATTACAGCAGCCATAAGTAGGTACCAAACAACAACAAGGCTCCCAACTGGTATTATGCACAACTACAGTTGCATTAGAACAAGCCATAAATCAAAAACTAGCTTGTAGAGTGATTAAACTCTACGTAACTGTTATCGGGCAAACAAAAACAATTATTATATGGTATATAAACGATTCTCTTTGTTATTAATAATATGAAATTATACTAAGAAAGTGGCAATGTCACTCAAATGTAATTGAAAATGCATCACCTAAAAATTTTACGGAAGTCATCTAACTCAAACCAGCAAGTTATGTTTTATACAAATGAAACTAATATTTTAGGATATCTACTCGTTATTTTATTTTAAACTACGCAATCCCGACGTTTCTGTTACGGGTTTTTACAGCGACAGTGATCACGGGCACACGAGATGACGGGATTTTCGGGAGTATGTAGTTTTTGAAATACTAAAGTACATGTAGTAATCCGATAAATATTAAATTCATTTAAATGAATACTCGCGAATCTTGTCTCCATTATCTTTAACGTACCGATATAAATTTATTTTATAAATTAGATCTACTAAACAATTTAAATATTAAACTATTTTTGAAGAATTCAGCCTCAAACAAACATACGGAAGATACCTTCGCACCCTCGTTCCTTCCACGGACAACAAGGAATTGGAGCAGTTAGTCTGCGTGTGTGTTTCTTTTAAGTCATAATTCAGATGTCTTCAAAAAGAGGGCGAATAAGACATAGTGCGTTCACCACCTACGACTTCATATCGACCTTCAAACGAGTGGAATAAAAGTCAAGCACTACCCAATGGATTAAAAGTCAATAGAACTAAATAAAAGTTTCCTTTTTTTCAATATTGAAAATTAAGGTAATAGAAGCAAATGCATTAGTTATATCATTGTAAAACTTTATAGCATAAAGGACAACTTTTTTTTCTTTCATTTATTTATTACAAGTTATTATTAAATGTCTGTATAACGTCTAGTGATCGAACTTTATCTTAATCAAAGCCATTTTCCATGTGGTGTTATTGTAGTTCTGTATTCTCATTCCTTTTAATACTTTTACTTCAAATTGTTAAAAAATATTTTTAGTATTAAAATACAGAAAAATGGTCATAACAAAATATTAAATAAATGAATATTCATAGAAAATATGGGATGCAAAATTCATCAACACGAGCCGGATTCGTACCTGCAAATATGCAAATATAACGTTGATCCTGTGGTAAATTTTCACAATTTTGGGATAAGTTATAGCCTTTATTCCAATCTAATACTTAACCTATATTTCTATGTAGTTTTATCAAAATCTGTACAGTTGTTTTTGTTTGTAATATCAACAAATCTTGATATCCAAACAAATATATTATCTGAAAAATTTTCATTCATTCCGACATAAAACATTGAATATTTAGCACGAATGGGAGCACGTAATATAATAAATCCCGATTTAATCCAAGCCTTATAATATAGTTTACGAGGATTTTTGTTCCAGTCTTTATGTCATCGTAAAATGTTTATTCATCCAAACTGAGGAATTTCTAGCTTTGTTAGATTTTTCTAGTAATGCCTAGTTTAAATTTTCTTTATGATTCCTATAACGAATATACTGTTTTTTTATAGGATACATTCCATTAAATTTTTTTTACCGGCTATGGGGAAAAAATGCTATTACGAATTATATATAGTATATGGCAAGTTCTGATTTCAGATTAAATGAAGTCGAATCTGTGCGATTTGCTTTTTATTTCTTTGTAAGGAAAAATTAAAATTCTTGGACATGTTTTTTTCGTGATTAAATGTTTATTAAATAGACAAATTCCGTAATGTTTTCTTCATAGCTGTATTTTTTCTAATGCTATGTATATAAATAGGTACTTCTTGGTAGCATTAAAATAGCTATACATCCGTTTCGCTCAAGACATGTTTCCTGTTATGCGTAGCCATTATAGCCACGAAGACCAGGTCATCACACTCAATCAGAGCGTGATATAAATGATTATCACACAATGATGTCATTTCCTTTTATGGACATTGTATTGAGATTACGTCATGAGATGAAACTATTGTAGACAGATGTTTATTAATGGAAATATAAACAATTGTTTTGGTGATTATTGTTTAGCGTTTAAATGTTATGAATAATACACATTGTGAGCAACATAGCAGCTGATAATTATTATTGTACTAGATAAATTGTATCGAACATTCAATTGTTTACTAAATTGTTAATTACAGGATGTTGTGTATTGTTAAACTAACAGAAATTATTCGCTTTATACATTTATTGATGGGCCTGTCTGGCGGTTGTGTAACGTGCTCGATACAGGAGCTTATATAATTAGACATAACCAAAACTAATTTCTCATCTGATTATCGCTAACAGCAATCAAGTCTAAGTCAGTTAAGACAAGCAATCCACATAAGCCAGCTTAGATATAAACAAGAAATTCTCAGAATATCAAACAATACAAGCAGTACAAGCATTACTGAACAAGAGGGATGCCGACTAAACATATACCCAGTCTAATAGACCGGCATTCACATGAGGAATTCCATTTCGTGAAGAGACACTCTATCAGGGCAGATTGAACCGGATTGAACCGGTTCGAACCGGATCCAACTGGATTAGATTTATTAAAACGCAAGTCGGCAATGCAATTTAGTTTTGATATTTGCTGTTGGCCTCGATGGGTTCGGTGAAAATTTCTTAAGCGTCATTAACTGAAAGATTACATAGCAATTGCAGCACACTTGTGGATTCTTGAATATCAGTTAATGTCTAACCTTAGAAATGTTTTTAAAGATGCTAAATAAATTTAAAACAGAACCAAAGAGCTTACTTTTACTACATAACTATTATATTGTCTCTGGCGTCCGGGATTATTGTATTTTTTTTTGTTAAGAAACAAAGACAATATAAAAAAGAGCCAACAAAAAAGGTCGTTCGACAAATAAAGTTCTGACTTATGTGAGAGCCAATATTTTTATTACGAACTTATTCTGTAGAAGCTATTTACAGTATTGTAATCCGTATGTCAGAGTGTAAGCGGGGTCTCCCAGGGGATCCGAGATGAAATTGGATGGTGACGTAAGCGATGACGTCATCTCTTTTAGTGAAGGACCAATTTTTTTTAGCAATAACTGTAATTAAAATCGTAATGCTCTCCAAATACATCCATATTTCTATTTATTTGTCAAATGGTTCCGTGGTTTTGAAATATGTGTTTATATTCGATAATTTTATATCACCAAACAAACATTTTCAAGCAATAATTTTCTACTACTTATGAAATGGTTTTTATGAATGTGTTCAAATTTGAGTCATTTATATTGGATATTGGCATTTAGATGAAATGAAATTTATTTATATTTAGTAGAGAAAAAAAAATTTAACAACTTATCTTCCACTTAAATCTAATAACACTTAACTTACTGCAAAAACTAACCTCACCGCAGTTACATTTATTAAGTATTCTTATTTCTACGGGTAATTTCATCTATTCATAAAAATCCAACGATTAATTGAAATATACTAACCATTGTTATACTAAATCCAATACTAATAAGCATAAAATAAACGTTTCAAACAGCAGATTGTCTGACAAAGTTTCTCGTTAAATATTAGAATGAGGACGAGATAAGTTGTTACAATTGAAAATTAATTCTAAAGGAAACAACATTGTAATCACTTTCAGTTGATACTTTCATTAAAATGGATGTGGTTTTCATTTAAACTTTATATATTACAATCATTGTTTTGTTCGATGTTTTTGATGTTAAGTTTGAGTGCGATATATACGAGTATATTTATGTTAAATTTCCCTTTCATATTGGTTTGCATTGCCAAAAGTTTGCTTGATATACAGACGGAGTTCCCAGTTTTACATAATCCTGTATCATTGCTATGATTGTGAGTGAAAAACTGGGATCACAGCGTATGTAGTGTGACGAATAAAAACGTACTAAGTTTACTCTATTGGACTGAACTCAACAAGGAAAGCGAAAACATGGTCGCCCAAGCAGACCTGGCGGTGGACGAGCATTGCAGAGGCCAAAAACATCAGAAACACTTGGAGCGACATGAAATACGAAGATCAAGACCTAAAGAGATGGCAGCGTACTGTGGACGCCCTCTGCCTCATCTAGGACATAGGACTAAGACAAAAAAGAAGAAATTTACCCTATTAAACAATATTATTATTGTTTTATTCTAATTTTAGTCGCATTTTTTGTGAAATTGTATAAGAATGTTTAAGTATTTTTTTTAATAACTTTCATTTATATGTTATTTAATCATATAAGTATAGCTATTTCTCGCAAATAGTTACTCGAATCAATCTGACATAGTAATATACAATATATATTATATATTTCTTTAACATAGTATTTTCTGATTTATCTTTCCTTATCTATTATAGATTACGGTTTTGTTAACCTTTGTATATACTCTAGAACATACAGTTTCATATGAGAAAATATTATTTATCTTTAACTTTCTTTCTCTCTCTTTGTCTCATCAACTTTATAAAATTTTAAAATGATATTATAGCAAATGATAGGCAATAAACTATTTCTGTTCGAATTCTTTTGATATAATGTTGTCTCAATCTACTTGTTTAAAGACATAAAACCTTCCAAATCAGTTAAAAGTATAAAAAAATCATATTAGTTTTTTCTCATGCTTTATTTTATTACATTCACATGAGAACCATTTTCCTAACACCAGTACTTCAGAGTCCTCTAATGCTGTCATTTGGAGGAAATTTTAAAATGGCTTATACGAAATTGCATAGTATTCTGTCTCTATTTGAATTCACTTCAAAAGGCTTCGAGTTTTATATTGATGTTTCGCTTCGACTCGACTTTCAAAGCGATGCTCAGTACTTATTATTATATTATTCCGTACACTTTAGGTTAAGTTTTAAAACAAACACAAAGACACTTCAAATTTTTTTAAATATTATATATATATATATTCTCCCAATTAAATAACAAATGAAATGTATTTTTTGTTTCGTTATTCATTCGTTACTGATAATAGGAGAATGTTTAATATAAAAAGAAACATAGAATTTTGTGGTTAAGTTTTTATTATTAATTATTGATCTGATAATATGAAAATTGTATAGTTTACCCCAACGTTTATTGCTAAATCAATAGTTATGTCCAAGGCATATCGTTCGGATCAATTAGACGTATAATCTAGCCCGATCAACCGGTTTGCGATCAAGCTACATTGCGTAAAGCCTAGTTGAACTGTTCCGTGACACACGGAAATGTAGGCTATGGAATTAGGTTAATATATTTATTATACAATTACAATATAAATACATGTAATACAAGCACTCGATAAGGAGCTACATGTTTCCTCGTTAGTTTATCGCAATTGAATATTATATATGATTTTTAGTTATTTTATTAAGATGTAAATGTAATATGTCAATTATAAAACAAAATAAGATCAAACCAGCATGCTCTTGAATGACAGAAAAATGACTCGTTAATATTTTTTCTTATAAAAATATTACAATATCAAACAAGAATATAAAATTTATCAATATAAAATCGTATATTTTGTTCGTTATAGACACATCATTTGGCATTAGCTTAAAAGACGCTTCCATAAAACTCAATTCTATTAAGGCGAAGTCGATTTATATCCAGTGTTATATTAATTAGAAGTTATCGCCAGACGTTGTAAACACTTATAGTCATTTTCCAATAAAATTTATGAACCCAGCCTGTGTACGTCATTAAAGTTACGTTATATTGATAATGTATTATAAAGTAGGATTGGCTCACACGGAATATTAGTTGCGCCAGCTTGTAATACATGAAAGTGTCACATATTATCCGCTCGTGATGTGTAATTTAAAACACATGTAATGATATTTCCCTTTATACACATAAAATACTGATGAGTGTTGAATTAATATATGCGTTCTAAAACATTAGTGAAACATTTAAATAATAAAAAATACAGTTTTACTTGAATGCAGTCACATGATAAATAAAATATACCTAACACCAAATTCATTATATATATATATTAAAGGGGTGAACATAACGACCGTGTGTATCAACGTCTCGTGCAAAGCACGTGTTAAGAGCGCTAGACCGCTTTCTTTGTTACAAGCGTGGCGTGAATAAATACTATGATGTAATTAAAGAAACTAGAATGTTGTCATTATTACGTATAACTTGAACACAAAGAAAACGTCGGATGAATATGTTTGTACTGCAATGCTAATATCATAAACGGGACGGTTTGTACAGAGGTATCTGAGTATTGTTGAAGTACTAGCCATTGTTGCTATGATACAATGTGGCTTATGTATGTTATTATAATAAGGTACACATACATAAAGCTTGAATAAACTGATGGCATATATTACAGGCTACTGGTCTATATTAATTTATAATCAAAATGAGATTAAACTCTAATACTAGCTTTATATATGGATATAATTTTATTATATTAATTTATCCTTATAATTATATATTTGTTTTTTATCTAACCAAACTGAGTTTGTTAAACGAATGATACTATATTTTCGTGGTTGGTCACGTGACCTGAATAAGTTACGGCCACTTTAATTACAATTTAGTGACCTCCTAAATTCATTCTCACCTTGTTCATATAGTTGGCCTTCAATAACAGCGGCTATTGGAAAACGTTGGACATTTTTGTTCGTACAATTTCAATGATAATAATATTAAAACATAATTAAGGTTTAAGTTCATGAAACTAGATAATAATATTAGTTAAAATTATGTCCTAATAGTCTTCCCTAAGTGGTGGTAAATATACTTCGTTCATTTTAGTTAAAATTTCATATATTTCCAACTCAAGGGAGTTAACTTTTAGGTTATATGTGTATATATATATTCATTGAATTAAAATTAAATGTATTTTTAACTTTACTGTGTGTTCTATTCGATATATTATATACTAAATCCAAGTTTTAATCCAATATATGTAATAAAATACTTTATCATGCAAACAACCATATTATTTGTTAAATATTTACTTGATTTAAATATTTATATATAATTGATAAAAAAGGCCTGTAACGCATTACTAAAAGCTATCTCAGTTGAGTGTTAACCGCGTAAGTAATCTCAATAAATAATTATGTACACAACAATACCACATTAGATTACAAATAATTTTATTTAGACTATGAAAGAGACATATAAAATTACTGAAAGTAAGGATAATAGCAGTATATTACACAATATTACAGTTACATAATGATATGATACGCTTTTTATTTGACATGTAAATCATGACATTAATCTCATAACTGAAAAACACACAACAGTCAACAGGTCAACGAGAATTGTATGTATCATATATCTTGGGTGATTCACAATTTCATGTTCCTTATTATTTATTTTTTATCGATTATTGTTCGAAGTCATTTTCGTAATTTTAGTGGAAACGCCCACCTTTTTTTGAACACATTCGTCTCAATTCTAAATAAATTAAATGTGTTCATCTTAAAGCCTTTACTGCGAAGCCGTTTTATTGTTCTTTAATGCAAGAAAATTATGTTTATTAGACAATGCGAGATAAATTAAACACACCTGACTTGTTTATTCAATGAAAAAACAAATTTTATTCTTGAGACAAAGAAAGATTTCAGACAGTATTTTCTTGGGTAATTTATTATATCATGTTATTATGACACCTTGGTAATATATATTCGTTTATTTAACATTATTTAATTTAATACCTATATATAATCTTAATTTATATAAAGCCAACGAAACACAAACAGATCTAAATAACTGTGGTCTGGTTTATGTAGGCATCGATTTGACATTTTACTACTTGACCCAAAATATGTAATATTCATATTAGTAACATTTCGATAAACATTAAATAATACCGGCTGAATTTGTACCAAGCGATGTGTATATATTCCTTTATTTATCAAAATCCTCAAGTAAAAACTCTGAAGCGGCAATGAATAACGAAATAAGAGCCTCTAGTAAAGTGAGAAAATATTTTAGGGAGACAAGCGTCAAAATGAAAGAGATAGAATAAACCTTTCTGTCCCTTTCATACGTCATTACAAAAAATATGATTTCTTAATTTCTGTTATAAACTTAACACATGTTAAAAACAAATATTGATATCCGAGACGATTTCCCATCAGACGTTTTAAGGTTTCTGTACACAAGGAAACCTTATATTAAGGAAACAATCTCGCTCGCAAGTCACCCGTTTAGTTCAAACATTCTTAGAAATGAATTTATTATAAAAGCAGTATTATTTCGGGTTATCGGAATGTTAGCTGACAGAATTGACCCACATCCTGAGCGAGGATTACACTCACTTTGAACGGATTCATTTGAATGTCGTAGAGTTTTATAAATAAAAATAATTATAATTATTTAATTTAACATATTTCGTATATATAAGTATAAAAATAGCTCAGTGTGGTATTAAAAGTAAAAAATATCCGTAATTTGTACGTTAATTTGAATAAATATTTTATTTTCTTAGCCCTTTTCTTTGCTTTTACACAAATCTCTGGTGGCAGAAAGTGGATTGTTTGCAATGTACTTGTTTATTAAAAGTCAAAAGAATCTTTTAGTTTGAAGCTCATTTTAGTTTTCATAAGTAGTGTAGTAAACGAGATCTTTCAAGACATCACATATGAGAACATAATTTAGATTTAATTCTTTTAGGCGTACTTCAACAGCCCATTTTATATACTTTTTGATAAATAACTATTTTTAAGCTTTAAAAGGATAAATAAATGTAAAGGATAACGCAGGATTTCAGAACGAAACGGTTTATTACAGCGTTTTTAAGTTTGAATATTACATATATTTATTTTAATTCATCTGATAAAAATAGCCTGTTTTCACTCATGCTTGACTACTTTATATAGTTGTATACATAAAAGGGTAACCAAATATAAAAATATAAAACAATAAGCATTTGTAATATTTGTGACATTAAAATGAACAAACTTATTCTATTACAAATCGAACTGTCTTAGACACACACATATATATATATATATATATGTGTGTGTGTGTGTGTGTATATATGACTTATTTAAAAAACATCGCAAAGAAAAATGTATTGGTTCAGCTAATATGATAATACATATAAAGTAAATTAACCAACTTAAAGGCTGTGTTTTAAAAGATAATATTGTATTCGTTTCCGACAGACAAAGCTATTTGTTACAATTCGTAGACATAGTCGGGAGCGAGTATTTGTATCACTAAATTAACGCCGTGGGTTCAAAAGTCATTCATTAGCGATGTTAAATACATTACAATGACAGTAGCAGTGTTATCGTTGTACAACAATGTGTCAATATTATTACCATTGTATTAATGTTTACGAATTAACTGTAGGTGTTACGTTAAATTTATAGTTAACAGTGTTCGGATTTAACTTTGCGAAACGTTAAAAAGATGTAAATTAAAATTAAATTGCCATTGTTTGTTTCAATACGTCATTTTTGTTGTAAAAGGATAAAATAGAATTATAAACGAACGAAAAATATCTTTAGACCTATATATGACGATGTGATTACTCATCGTTCCAAGATATGCGCCGGCGCAGCTGTCAGTTAAATTGTGTATAGGGTTATCAAGGGTTAATGGACTTTTCCTGTCCCGTAAATACAAATAACATACAGTAATCTAGCAAAATATATGAATTATTACCTTATAGGTTTAGTTTCATAAAATGAATGCTAATATTATGAATAAAATGGTTTTGACATACGTTTCATTAACAATAAAAAAAAAGCATAACTTGAAATTGCCATTTTTAATGTTCTTTATTTATCATTTGATTTTTATGAAAAATAATAGTACATAGTGTAAAACTCGTGCAGTAATATAAATGTTTAAAAAAAATAGTTTTCAAGCTAGATCTTAACTATTGAAGTTTTTAACATCTTTATAGACACGGACAGTATAAACGTGTTTAACTGCACTTTATACAGACTACGATGGAAGACGAGGTATAAAAAAATTAAAACATTTCTCACGAACCTACATTCTATTAGAATACTTTATGCTGTAATTGAAAAACAGTTTCTATTAAATTATATTATGTTTAAAGTTATTATGTTTTGTAATATTCATTAATTATAACATTATTATTCCCGCCATTTTTGTTCACTGATAACAAATTATGGCATCCGCTACGTTGCACGAATAATAAATCTTATTCAATAATTAATTACATTTTGTTATAATATTGTTGTGATCCAGAACTTTACATGTAAAAACAATATACATGAATCGTAATGCTAGTAAAACAATGAATCTTTTTGTGCATTATGGGATGCTATATTTGTTTGCCCTAAAAATGTACTTAGAATTTGAGATTATTATATTTAGTAAAACTTGCAATGAAAATATTATTTTTAATATTCTGAATTATTCAACTTAGTAATAAGTGACTTATTGATTACGGTTTATATATCCTAATGTTTCTAAACTTTTGCTACTATTGGGATATTAATAAAGTTGTAAAAAGCTTGTAGTAAATTTAAGCTATCAAATATAATTCAAAAAATCTATGTGCAAAAATTAAGTTTAACTTACATTTCGTGCTTGTTACTTTTAGGTTAGGGTTATATTTGTATAAATGGCATTTATATACAACTTTTGTATAAAAATAACTCGTAGCTAAGAATACAGCAAAAGGGAGTCATATTTTCTACAGCAGTGGTGTTTGAGGGAAATGCTTTTTCCCTGCATCGTCCACGACGGACGTGTTGATTGATCGACTTCGAGACTTTTGGTCTCAACGATGTCTGATCTGTACTCTCTGCCCGGCTACAATTTGGCGAGGTTCTCTAAGTCACTGGAGGGAGGCACGGGAAGTGTAAGAGAACCTTCCAGCTAATTGTCTGCGTAGTGCAAACCATGCAGCCCGATCCACCCACGGGCGCGTTGCATACCACGCCGGCCTAGCTTTCCCAGCCACGGATGCGTTGCATAACACCCCACCATGGTCGGAACCACACACCACGGGTGCGTTTCATCAGTATACTATAATCTTCAGCATACTACCAACGCGGTCGGATCCTTACCACGGATGCATTTGCATACCATGCGGCGCGGGACGATCATACCACCATATGGTCATATGTCACAAGAACCACAGATGCTATGTGAAGACTCTTGTAAGCAGCTCTTCAAGCGACTGCCTTACTGAGTAGAAACGGACTCCCCCTTGTTTTGCCGCAACTAACTTATATATATCTAACGTGCGAGAAAATATCAATAGCGTGATTCAGAACTCATGCGCTGATTGGTCGAAATTCTGATTTATATATATATGTGTTTTATATATATATATCTTTGTTTTATAGACAGAGCTATCTTCGTTGTCGCTTTTTTGTTTTGAAAATGAAAATTTTTTTTATATTTAAATTAATTACAGGCTTATAAATGTTCATAATGTAATAACAAAACGATCGTGATGGGATAAAACAAGTAATTATTAATATATTAAAATATTTCGGATTTACTACGCGATTTTTTATTAATTTAAAAACTACATAA